>SKCR01028406.1:0-19117 GCA_019454045.1 Zanthoxylum bungeanum
TTTCTTTCTCTTTTCTTTTTTTTTTTGAAGGCTGACCGGCGTAAACACACACATATAACGCAAGCGCACGTATCGTTCAAAGTAGTATAAAAATATCGATCCCACAAGGACTTAATTCCTACTGTTGTTATTAATTGTTGAATCTATTTATTTACAAATATCTAATTAAAGGGAGAATGGAATTGATTGCTTGATTTGGTTGATTGTAGATTTGCTAAATAAATAAATAAAAAGATAAAAGAAAATACTAAGGAAAATAAAAGACACAAAGATCTAAGGTTGTGATTTCTTTTAATATCATTTTAAAGATGAAGTGGTTATCTTAAAGTTGGGTATATATTGATTTATTAACCTGGAACACTAAATTATGTGTAAGCCTCTGTCGATGGTCAGACACAAATACCCAGTTTAATCCAATTGAACCATATGTCTATGTCAACCAAATTATCTGGATTCATTAAGTTTAAGTTCCAATTATGGCTACCCCCGCCTGACAGATATATTCCTATCCTGTAAGGAAATCTATTAAAGGGTTATCTATCCTCAAGGAAGATCGTGAGCTATTAAGTCTAAGGCTGAAACCTAAAATCCCTATGTCTAGTTCATTTTAGATTTACCATATCAATCTTATTGGTGATCAGACAACAAGAAGCATTAAGATTAAGACTTAATAAATAAATCTTTATAATATCCAAACTATAATTTAACACCTTATAAACTGGTGATAGTAAAAGTCATCACAACCCCAGATAACTAACACATAATTAAGGCTAGTAAAAGCTTAAAAGTAAAAGACATAAAGTGAAAGCTGAAAAGTAAATTACAATAAAATAAAAAGCTAAGGTAAAAGGAATTAACTTCTACTAAATACTATTTAGATATCTCCCTTAATATAATATATTAACTCGTGATGATAATACCAACCAGCCATATAGGCGGAACCAAAATAACCAGCCATAAAGGCGGAACCAAAATAACCAGCCATAAAGGCGGAACCAAAATTAAATTACCAACCGACCAATCTGGCGGTATCCTTGCTTAGTCAGGTTTAACCAGTTTAAATTAATTTACCAACCGACGAATCTGGCGGTATCCTGATTAAGTCAAATTTTAAATAGTAAATATATTATTTTTAAGGGAGATTAATCTAAATAGTAACAGTAAAAGAATTACCTTTCACCATAGCATAAGGATGTTACCTCCTCATAGTGAATAGTAAAAACTGTAAAAAATAAAAAGTAAAAATTAAATTACTATTATTACAAAACGTAATTAAAATTATTTACAAAACTAAAAAAAAAAACTAAAAATTAAATAATCTAGAGAGAGAAACTCTCTCTTTATAAAGAATAGAGGAGAGAGGAAGGTACAAAAAATTCTGAAATCTCGAGCTCAATTTATAGGCGCGGGTAAGGGTCCAGCGTCGCGACGCTAAATGGTTCAGCATCGCGATGCCAGCTACAGTGACACGTGTCACGCGCTGATTCGTCGGCTCAGATTCTTATCCGATGACGTGGCACTGTTCATGACGTCATTGCTTACGTCACGCTGAGGGCGATTGTCGGTAGCGTTAGATCGCGACACGTGGCACCAGTGCACATTAGCAAGTCCGTTGAGATGTTGACACGTGGCACGACGCAAGATAGCATAGATGATGATTGTCGGCATTGTAGGATGATGGACACGTGGCAGGCGCAAGTTAGAAAATCTTCTGTGATGGTGACACGTGGCGCACGTTAGCAAAGTCAACTTTTCAGATTCTGACCCGTTGACCCGGCGCATGTTAGCAATGTTCGGCGCATTTTAGACGTCGCGACGCGGAAGTATTGGCGGCGCGACGCGCTAAAGACCAAAATATCCCTGTTGACGCATTTTTGTCCGTTTTTGCCCCAAATTGCCTCCAATGCTTTCCAAACTTTATTTATCTGCAAAATAACACAAAATACATCAAAACGTTCACAAAACTCGAGAAACTATACGAAATATTAGGTTAAATGAGTGGGAAATACTGATAGATTTACCACTCATCACACCCCCAAACCTAACATTTTGCTAGTCCTCGAGCAAAACATAAAATAAAATAACATGAAAATAAAATTAACTAAGCCACTTTCATAGGGATCACGATTGCATTTAGCGTATGCAACAAGCCTTTAAACCCCTAGGTGTCCCTAGTGGACGAGTTGTAGTCTCGTGAGGGCTTACAGCAATGATACCCACAAACATTTTTACAAAAGTAAAAAGTTAGTAAAACCAATGCACACAAAAGCAAAAAGACAAGTGAAAAGAGAATAAAGAAATTAGTGACTAATCAGGTGAAACTTCTACTCCAAGTTACTAGTTGTTTTGTTTCTTTATAAATTACTGAATAAGTAAATTCTCTGATTATTTTTACCATTCTCCATATACACAGCCAACAAAATATTAATCAACTCATTTTTGCCCACAACAGTCATAAGTGCAGTTGATAAGAGAGTAATATTTTTGTCCCAAAGTTTTATCAGATTTCACACCTTTCTGTAGCAATGGAATAATTTTTCTGATTAATCTGAATTTTTTCTTTGATTTTTTCTCTATTTTTTATTTATATACAATACCTTCCGTCTATGTAGCGAGCTTTGGGTCGGTGGCTCCCAAACCAGGTGGCTTTAGGGCACCAGGTGTTAAAGCACCCCTACAGACTTAATTACTCAGACTTCAGATATATATATATATTTTGTAGCATCTTCGATCCATGTAGCGAGCTTTGGGCCAGTGACTCCCAAACCAGTTGGTTTTAGGGCACTAGGTGTTAAAACACCCTTACAGACTTAATAACTCGGATCTCAGACGTTTTTTTTTTTTTACTCCATCACTATTTAGAGATGCTTCCTCCAATTAAACTAGAGAACTGAATATTACAAACTTTTCAATTTTAGCTCATGTCCGTATGTTTCCATGTATGTTGATAATATCTGCCAACTGAGCATAAGAAGATCCATTTTAGTCCGTTTATGGAGAATTTACAAATAAATAATTTAAAAGGAAATAAACAAAAATTAACTTGTTCCGAAATAAATGGTTTGAGATACGTATCAGGAGTGGGAACTCCTTACTCAGCTACCTCTCACCAATTTCACCTTTTTAGTCAAAACAAAAACAAAAACAAAAAATATTTTTGTAATTTTTGAAAATTTTTCAATTTTTTTGTATTTTTCGAAAAATTTTGGACTAAAAATAAAAATAACACACAAACTAAAAACAAGGTACTAATCAACTAATTTCCTCCCCCAAACCTAAATGAGACATTGTCCCCAATGTCTTAAAAAATAGAAGAAGAGTTTAGAAGGTCGTACATGGTTAGCTGAAAATCTACAGGAAATTAAAGGTTAAGATCCAGATTAATTCTACATCTCTTACCACGATCGTCCTCAGACCAATTTATCTTTGATAGGATAGGGTCAACTAGTGGTTCATAGGCTATGAGTTGGTCTATTAGATCCGGAGCAGTTCTGGCAGTAAAGAGGAGTTCTTTCATAGGTTTTGACACGAACCCATTTCTCCGAGCATCATCAAGAAACACACAAAAAAAATCATAAAATTCATCAACGTTGAGTAGTCCAAGCGGTTTCTGGTGTATGTTCAGGTTCGCCCAAGATAGAACTATAAACATTTCCTCCAATGTACCCAAGCCACCTGGCAAAGCGATAAAAGCATCAGCACGATTAATCATTTCTACCAGTCATTCAGACATACCTGGCACGATCATTTCCTCTCCGTTTGATGATCCAATAAGATTTACCTCGGCCAAGGCTTTTGGGATGATTCCCAAAACATGACTGCCTCCTTCTTGTACGGCTTTTGAAACGATCCCCATTAGTCCAAGATTGCCTCCGCCATATATTAAGTGCATATTCCTTGCAGCTAAGACTCAACCCAATTCCTGTGCTGCTTCTATGTATTGTGGTTTAGTACCAACACTACTACCACAAAATACACAGATGTTTTCAACTCGTCTTCTTGAAGTGGCTTCCATTTTTTATGTATTTTTTTTTCAAATCAGGATGCCTTCAAAAGTGCAATGACGCGCTGAATTTATAGTACCTGAAAAAGGGTGAGTAATAATAGCACTAATATCTTCCAAAGGACGATTGTTAGCTAAACAACAAAAGAAATCGTGAAAGGTCAAAAAGTCTGAATCCTGTCTAAGAAAATAAAGATAATTACAATAGAAAAACGAATCAAAGCAATAATTAAGGCAACAGAATTGTGTACGCAATACGGCACTCGCTTAGTATAAATTCATTAGGATGTGTCTCAAGATTTCATTCATTACTCAGCCATTGCTAATGAATTGTTTCTCATCTTTGATTGCCAAACACAATTCCTTCTATCTTAAAATGCTCTGTTTGTGCCTTTCCCTACAAAAATAACACACAAAATTAAAAAATTCACACAAAATAAGAAAACAAATTACAACAAATTGCATGGGTTGCCTCCCTGCTAGCGCTAAATTTTTCCTCTTCAGCCAGACGTGACTGAAATTCATCTGTCAAGGAGGTTTCAGCGTCGTTTTGGATGTCCGATTAAAGACAATCCCGTGAGCGTTACTTTTGAATGGTCTCTTCCAATGGAAAAGTGACAAAAAGAATTTTGTTCTATTCAGTGCTCGTGCCACGTTTTTGCTCCTTGTTGATCCAGTGATTCCTGCAAAGAAAGAAAGAAAATTAGGAGGTCTCGTATGGTGCTTGACTTGAAATGGAAATTCCATTTTGTCAAGCTTCTGGGCGATATTTTTGATTTGTACTCCCCAAAACAGCGATGTTTCTCCTAAATGCTCTGGATCTTTATTAAGGTCAGACAATTGCTTTTCCATTTGCTCTGTTTCTTGTTTCACCTTTTCTTCACAGATGTATTTGAAAATTTATGCATTCAGCTCTTCATTTGTCATATGTGAAATACATGCTTCAAAATTGTCAATCTGAGGATGTAAAGAAATGTCAGATTTTAGGTCTTCATCCTCTGATCTGGGTGATGTGATTGGCTCAGGCAGATCTTCTCCAAACATTATTGCAAAAATATCTCCAAGATCTTCATTTTGAGGACACAGAATTCCCTCCTCATTTGTTGGTGCAGTTGGTACAAATAGATCAGCTTCATCCTTGTCAGAATCTGAATAATAAAAGTCAAATTGAGACTTTGCCTGTTCGGGCTCCTGAACTGATACCTCTGGTTGTTGAAACTGCTCAACCTCCTCCTCTGTTGAAGTGTCATTGTGAAATGATTGGTACTCGAAGGCTTTATCAATGTCATCTGAAACTGGTTCTTGAGGTATGTAGTTCTGGTTTTCTGTGAATTATCTGATCTGATCTGTCATTCTCTGTATGGATTATGTGTTACTCTGAACTTGTGCATCAAATCGAGCTGCATGTTCTTTGAACATGTGAATCAATTGATCTTCCTCGGATGGTTCTGGTTCTTTATGAAGATCAAAGATAGATGGTGGATAAGATGAAAAATGTGGCTCTGTGAAATGTGATGGTTCTTCATACCATGAATGATTTTGATAGCTCTGCCACCCTGGATTGTAGTTGTACTCGTAATAATTACTTGGGTGGTTACCGTCACATATCTCACATCTCCATGTTGCGTTCTGATGAGCAAATGTAGTATTGTTTGGTTCTGGCATCCAGTGAAAATTGTTGGTCTGTACAACAGGCCTCAGAAAACCAGACTGTTGCTCCCAGATTTGGGGTGTATCTTCTTGTAAAGTACGTGATCTTTCAATCTCCCAATAATGTTCCTTTTTTCAATCACCTGAAAAAGAAAGAAAGAATAAAAATTACAGATAAAAATAAAGAAAATTAGATACAAGTAAATTTGATAGCTTCAAAATTAACAACTCAAGAAATATAAGTCCCCGGCAACGGCGCCAAAAACATGACCGGCGTAAACACACACGTATAACGCAAGCGCACATATCGTTCAAGTAGTATAAAAATATCGATCCCACGAGGACTTAATTCCTACTGTTGTTATTAATTGTTGAATATATTTATTTACAAATATCTAATTAAAGGGAGAATGAAATTGATTGCTTGATTGATTTGGTTGATTGTAGATTTGCTAAATAAATAAATAAAAAGATAAAAGAAAATACTAAGGAAAATAAAAGACACAAAGATCTAAGGTTGTGATTTCTTTTAATATCATTTTAAAGATGAACTGGTTATCTTAAAGTTGGGTAATATATTGATTTATTAACCTGGAACACTAAATTATGTGTAAGCCTCTGTCGATGGTCAGACACAAATACCCAGTTTAATCCAATTGAACCATATGTCTATGTCAACCAAATTATCTGGATTCATTAAGTTTAAGTTCCAATTATGGCTACCCCCGCGTGACAGGTATATTCATATCCTGTAAGGAAATCTATTAAAGGGTTATCTATCCTCAAGGAAGATCGTGGGCTATTAAGTCTAAGGCTGAAACCTAAAATCCCTATGTCTAGTTCATTTTAGATTTACCATATCAATCTTATTGGTGATCAGACAACAAGAAGCATTAAGATTAAGACTTAATAAATAAATCTTTATAATATCCAAACTATAATTTAACACCTTATAAACTGGTGATAGTAAAAGTCTTCACAACCCCAGATAACTAACACATAATTAAGGCTAGTAAAAGCTTAAAAGTAAAAGACATAAAGTGAAAGCTGAAAAGTAAATTACAATAAAATAAAAAGCTAAGGTAAAAGGAATTAACTTCTGCTAAATACTATTTAGATATCTCCCTTAATATAATATATTAACTCGTGATGATAATACCAACCAGCCATATAGGCGGAACCAAAATAACTAGCCATAAAGGCGGAACCAAAATAACCAGCCATAAAGGCGGAACCAAAATTAAATTACCAACCGACCAATTTGGCGGTATCCTTGCTTAGTCAGGTTTAACCAGTTTAAATTAATTTACCAACTGACCAATCTGGCGGTATCCTGATTAAGTCAAATTTTAAATAGTAAATATATTATTTTTAAGGGAGATTAATCTAAATAGTAACAGTAAAAGAATTAACTTTCACCCTAGCATAAGGAAGTTACCTCCTCATAGTGAATAGTAAAAACTGTAAAAAATAAAAAGTAAAAATTAATTACTATTATTACAAAACGTAATTAAAATTATTTACAAAACTAAAAAAAACTAAAAATAAAATAATCTAGAGAGAGAAACTCTCTCTTTATAAAGAATAGAGGAGAGAGGAAGGTACAAAAAATTCTGAAATCTCGAGCTCAATTTATAGGCGCGGGTAAGGGTCCAGCGTCGCGACGCTAAAGGGTTCAGGGTCGCGACGCCAGCTACAGTGACACGTTTCACGCGCTGATTCGTCTGCTCAGATTCTTATCCGATGACGTGGCACTGTTCATGACGTCATTGCTTACGTCACGCTGAGGGCGATTGTCGGCAGCGTTAGATCGCGAAACGTGGCACCAGTGCACATTAGCAAGTCCGTTGAGATGTTGACACGTGGCACGGCGCAAGATAGCATAGATGATGATTGTCGGCATCATAGGATGATGACACGTGGTAGGCGAAGTTAGAAAATCTTCTGTGATGGTGACACGTGGCAAGGCGCACGTTAGCAAAGTCAACTTTTAAGATTCTGACCCGTTGACCCGGCGTACGTTAGCACTGTTCGGCGCATTTTAGACGTCGCGACGCTGAAAGATTGGCGGCGCGACGCGCTAAAGACCAAAATATCCCTGTTGATGCATTTTTGTCCGTTTTTGCCCCAAATTGCCTCCAATGCTTTCCAAACTTTATTTATCTGCAAAATAACACAAAATACATCAAAACGTTCACAAAAATCGAGAAACTATACGAAATATTAGGTTAAATGAGTGGGAAATAGTGATAGATTTACCACTCATGAAAGGCCCCCCCCAATGGTGTCTCTATCCTTGCCATAAGGTTTTCTGTTTCTCGACTTCCTTTTCCCCGCTATCCATGTTTGCTAAACTCCTCTTGACAAACCTTCTTTTTTTTTCTCTAACCCAACGGATATCTATGATGGCTTTTAAGACTCGGGGTTAACATGATGCGTGTATACATGAGATGCATGAGATACGTGCAATGTATGTAATATATAAGCCCATTTAAAAATTTTACACTAGTTGGCCCATTATCATTTTAAAGCATTCAATCATACTATTGCGCGGTGCAAACTTGTCCCGGTTGAAAAGGCCCAACAGGTTTACACTTTGCGATAACATGGCTAAACAACTTCAAATGATAAGAGGCCCAAACATAAAATGGCCCATCGACATTTTAGAAGCTTTTGGCCCAACTGTCAAAGGACACGAACTCATCCCAGTTTAAATGGCCCAACAAGTTCACATCTTTTGACAAAAGGTCCAACTGGATCCAAATGACGACAGTCCAAAACATCAACATAAAAAAATAATTTCTACTAGTTCTACGACTAAGGTTCGCATGTGGGTTTACGGGAGTGCGGACAAAGGCTCTCGCTGAAAATGCCTTTAACTAAACCCCTACAACCCACTGTAGACACGGTTAATTAAAGCACAGATCCAAACATTACAAGACATTATTTCGGGGCCGATTCTCTATCCCCAGTGGAGTCGCCAGACTGTGGGACACAGAAACTGACGACGCTATTCTAGGCTCGCGGCCTAGTTGGGAGTACGAAATAACATGGAGTCGCCACCCGGTGTGAACCGGGACAAAGATTTAAGGCCGCACTCACCCTTCGCAAGGGAAGACCTCAAACCGTTGGGTTCGGAATGGTCCCTTACTCATGTCACTTGTGATGATATGATTTGTGCAATAAACTAACCGAATCTATTCAACATTCATGCTCAAGGGTAATCTACGCCTAAGTCTGCATGCATAATAATAACAATGAGAACCTATATCTAAGTTCACATACTTCAAAGTTGTCATAACGGCAAACACGCAATAAAATACAATCATCACACGAGCATGGTCAATTATCTAACGCGGAAAATAAATAAGAATCTAAGCATAAATATAAATTAAATCCCTAATGTGAAAAAAACCTAATCATGCATAAAGAAATAACTTTCTATCGACTAAATCATGCTTAAGATGAATAACATGCTTACTACCTAATCATGCTTTAATAGAAAATAAATGACCTACGAACTACAACATGCTCAAACACAAGTTTGGATGAGACGAAATACATGTCTCTTAAGTGGTACATGGCGTTGTATCCCGAGTAAAAACCGCACTACCGTCCATTTGGATTCGGCTACGGAATTTACGTCCGGGTTTCCATCCGATATACCACAAAAGGGAACACATATTCAGCTCCTCCAACATTCACATCATGCCTCAATAAACGACTCTTATGCGATATAAAATATTCAAATAAATAAAGATGAACGAAAGATAATAAATAAAAGGGTGCCATCAGGTCTAACCTCTTTTGTCATCTCTCGAAAGCGCGTTACACGGCCGTCGGAAGGGTGAATGCTCCGCAACTTTTCAGGTTCACTGGGTCGATGTTATTACTCACTGTTTTGCTATTTCGGCCGCTGTTTTCACTCTATTTTGCTGCTCTTTCCATTTTCTATTTTTAAATATTGTTTTCTCTGTAGTTTCTGGTTACTGTTTTGCGGTGATAAGAGACGGTTTTGGTCTCGGTTTTGGCACTGTTTTTGGGCTGTTTTCAGAGTTAACCCGGGGACTATTTTGGGGTTATTTTGCTACTATTTGGGGTTGGTTCGGGGACTGTGACGAGTGGAGGGGCAGTGAGGCTTTTGTGCATTTTAGTGGCTTTAAAAAGGGTCAGGGGACGTGAGCTGGGCAAGTCATGAGGGTTTTTTAGGGGCTGCTTGGCTTGAAGGCTGGTTGACGGCTTATTTAGACTGTTGCTAAGGACGTGAAGGCTCGGTGGCAGTGGAGGCTGAAGGATGCGTTGATTTGTGCAGTTGGTCAGATTTAGCGTGGCTTAAGGAGGTGCGTGTTGATGGGTCTGTGGGTTTATGATAATGAGTTTATTTTTTGCAAGGTGGCGTGGGCATGGCGTGGTTAACGTGAGGAATGTGAGCGTGAGGCAGGTTTGTTGAGCAAGGGGGCTGTGAAGTGACGAGTGGCGCGGGCTTAAGGTTGATGAAGAGAGCTGCTAAATGTTGTGTGTTGGTTGCTAAGAGCGTGTTGAGGCTGTGAAGGGTAGTGGCTGTTAAAGGCTAGGGTTTGTGCTGCTGTTTGAGTATGGCTGCGTGAAGTGTAGGGTTTTGTTGGCTTATGAATGTGAGGAACTGGTGGAGAGAGACGTGAGTAGTGTGAAGTAGTTGAGGGAGGTGGAGGTCAGGGGGGCTTGTTACGTGAAGGGAGGCTAGGGTTTGCGCTGTTTCGTTGGTGTTTTGTGTCGGCAAAGGGGCTGTGTAGCGCGAAACAAAAGGGGGTGATGTGTTGCTGTTTGATTGCAGTTTGCCGAGAGAGTGAAGAGCCAATGGGGTGTTTACGTGAGAGAGGGGAAGCTGGGACGTGAGTGGTGTGAAGCAGTTGAGAGAGGTGAAGGTCTGCCGTGTGTTAGATGGAGAGATGCTTATGGTTTTTTTTTTTTTTTGTATTTTGCCGTGTCTTTTCGTCGGGAGAAAGAGGAACCTAGGGTTAGATTTATGTAGTTTATATAGAGAGGGAATGTAGGGTTTGCATGGTTTTGAAAGGAAATAAAATCAATTAATATTAGGTGTATTTAATTTGATTATTTTAGGCAAGAAATATGTAATTTAGGTGGTGAATTATTTAAATTAGGTGATTGATTTAATTTAATTTGGTAGGTGATTTTTAAATTTTGGAAATGATTAATTTAATTTTGGAATTTGATTTAATTTAATTAGGTTTAATAATTAGATTTAGTTTTAATTAAATTTCAATTTAGTTATTTAATTTGTTTTGATTTAGTTTAATTGGTTTTTAATTAGTTACTAAATTTAATTTCAATTTAATTGGTTTTGATTTATTTGGTTATAATTGTTTTTAATTTAATTTAATTTAGAATTTATTTAATTAGTTTAATTTAATTTAATTAGATTTAATTTATTTTAGTTTAATTTGTGACATATTTTAAATGTTTTAATTATTGTTGGATGTGATTTAATGGGCTTGGGCTAAGGTTAAGTTTTAAAACGGAGGTCCAACAAGCGAACCCGAAGCTAAACAAGCGAGTTAAATCCGACCAAATGCTAATTTCCAACTTTACCCTTCCAACGTCCGTTTCCCACGACTTTCACAACTAAAGAGGTAGCGTCTCCATACGAGACTCATCATCGGGACTTACATGAAAAAATACAGTGCCTACAGTCGGCCTGATTGAGGATGAAGTTGCGTTCACAGTGCTGGATATCCCGACCACTTTTGCTTTGTTATTGGGAAGGCCTTGGTTTCACAAGCTTGGGGGTGTACCCTCCATTCTACATCAGGTTATTAAGTTCCCGTACGGGGGATAGATTGTCACCATACGAGCTGAAGTAGATAATGTTGTGGCTACTTTTGAGGAGTGGGTGGATCCTAGGGTGGCTAGGATAATGGAAAAGATGAAGGTTGAGCCGGGTAAAGGTTCAACATTGCCGAACTTTAAGGGGCAGACTACCCGGAAAGGGTTGGGATACATGTCTGATGAGGATAAGCCAAAAGCCAAGAAGAAAGGATTAAAGCTGATGGAATGTTTTGTGAAGGCAATGGGATATCAGGGAGAACCTGAACCGATAGAAGTCAATGGGATCGTGGTGCCCGGATTTAAGATCTTTCAGGATGTGTTGGGTGAGAAGTCATTGGCATCAGAAATTGTGAAGAAGGAAGAAGAGAAATGGGAAGAAGAGCTGATGAAACTGGAGAGTTTGACCTTTGAGGAGAATAAAGAAACCGAGGAAGACCCAGCTGTGGGAGATGAAGCATCTGTGGAAGATGAAGATGTTTATCTCTCTGATATATTTGAATGTATTCTTGCATCTGCTAGCAATAAAGACAATCATTTTGCTTACTCGTATGAGTCTATCCCTTTCAATTTGCATGACTTGAGTATATTTGATATCAGTTCCACCAGAACAAATGCATTCAACCAGAACAAATGCATTCAACCTTGGTACGCTAGAGAGCCCCAAGGAAATTCTAATTGCAAGTGAGGTTACCTCTGAGGAGCGGGAGAAATTAGAAGAAATATTAGCCAAATATGCCAAAGTATTTGCTTGGTCCTATGAGGACATGCCTGGAGTAGATAGAAACATCGCCCAACATGCCATACCAACTTATCCAAATATGAAGCCGGTGAAACAGAAACTTCGACGGATGAGACCTGAGTAGGCCGAGAAAGTCAGAGAGGAAGTCAAGAAACAGATAGATGTGGGGTTCCTGGAAGTAGTGGAGTATCCTGAGTGGTTGGCAAATATTGTGCCAGTGCCAAAGAAAGATGGAAAGGTCAGAATGTGTGTGGATTAGAGAGATCTTAACAAGGCTTGCCCGAAAGATGATTTTCCTCAGCCAGTGAAATGGAATGAGCAATGTCAAGTAGCCTTCGACAAGATCACATAGTACTTGGTAAAGCCTCCTGTATTGAAACCTCCGAGACCGGTCAAACCTTTGATATTGTATTTTGCCATAGAATCAGAAGCACTGGGGGCAATGATGGTACATGCAGATGAGACAGGGGTAGAGCATGCAGTCTACTATCTCAGTAAGAAGATGCTTTCGTATGAAGCCCGTTATCAAGAGGTAGAGAAGATCTGTTTGGTAGTGGTATGGGCATCCAGAAAACTGCGGCATTACTACCAGTCTTACAAGATCCATGTGGTAGCCAAAGAAAATCCCTTGAAGTATCTACATTCAGTGCCTTCGCTAGTGGGGAAGTTTGGCAGATGGTTAGTGTTGCTGACAGAGTTCGACATTGAGTATCTCACCTGCAAAGTAATCAAAGGGCGAGCCATAGTAGAGTTCATGGCATTACAACCTATTGAAGGGGATCGGTACAAGTTTGAATTCCTAGATGAAGAGATCCAAGCAATAATAGTCCAAGGGTGGAAAATGTATTTCGACGGAGTAGTGAATTGCAAAGGAGCTGGCATTGGGATCGTGATAATGACTCCCGAATGAGAGACTTTGCCTATGGCCAAGAGGTTGACGTTCGGAGTAACTAACAACATGGCCGAGTATGAAGCATGTGCTTTTGGATTGACTGCATTGATAGCCTTGAAGGCTGAGAGTGTAGAGGTCCACGGAGATTCGATGTTGGTAGTCCGACAGATACAAGGAGAATGGGAATTGAAGGAAGAATAATTGAAACCTTACCTTTTTCACCTCAGAAAGTCGGCACAAGCTATCCCCGATTGTAAGTTTCAGCACTTGCCTCGAGAAGAGAATCAGATGGCAGACGCATTAGCTACACTTGCAGCGACTTGGGAAAATCCAGAGAAGTTAGTGATGAGACCATTAGTACTGACACCAGCAAGCAGACCTGTTTATGAGATAGAAAGAGTTTTGGAAGTGGAGATCGACGACGGGAAACCTTGGTACCATGATATTCAGCGATACCTGGAACACAGAGAATTCCCAAAAGGAGCAAGCAGAAAAGACAGAATAGCCATTCAGAAGTTGGCTTCTCAGTATGTGATTTTGAAAGGAGAATTGTACAAGAGACAGGTAAATGGCGTTCAGATGAAGTGTCTGAGAAAAGAAGAGGCTCAGAAGGCAATGGAAGAAATACATGTCGGGGTATGTTGACCACACATGAATGGGTTGAATTTTTTTCGCAAGATTGTAAGATAAGGTTTCTACTAGTTGAACATGGAGACAGACTGTGCAAAGCTGGTAAAACATTGTCATGATTGTCAAGCACACAGTAATTTGAACCATCTGCCTCACACAGAGTTACACGGGCTATCAGAGCCATGGCCTTTCTCAGTATGGGGAATTGATATGATCGGGGAGATTTGACCAAATGCATCGAATGGACATCGTTTCATAGTAGTGGTAGTGGACTACTTCTCAAAATGGGTGGAAGCCGATTCATTTCGTAACGTCACAGCAAAGCAGATGGCAAAGTTCATAGCTCGGAACATCATATGTCGATATGGGATGCCGTATCATGTAGTGACAGATAACAAAGTTCAGTTTCAAGGGGAAACAAAGGCAATGCTACAGAGATATGGGATAGGACATCACAAGTCGTCACCTTACCGGCCGCAGGCAAATGGGGCAGTCGAGGCAGCCAACAAGACAGTAAAGAAGATATTAGCCAATATGACAGAAAACAGTAAAGATTAGGCCAACAAACTACGATATGTCCTGTGGGGGTATAGAACATCAGTAAGAACAACAACAAGAGCCACACCTTACTCTTTGGTCTATGGAATGGAAGCAGTACTGCCAGTGGAAGTTGAGATACAGTTTTTGAGGGTATTAGCAGAAACAGAGTTACCTGAACAAGAATGGGCCGTACAGAGATTTGAACAGTTAGCACTACTGGATGAAAAAAGGATGAAGTCCTTGCATCACATGCAGATATATCAGAAGAGACTAGCCCGAGCATTCAATAAGAAGGTGCGTCCTACTAAGATCAGAAAGGGTGATTTGGTACTTAAGCAGTCGAGGCCGTCGACGACAGACCCAAGAGGAAAGTTCAGACCTAACTGGGAAGGACCCTACATAATACAGAAAGTAATGGGAAATGGGGCAGTGAGACTGTTAGATTTGGAAGGGAATGAGTTCACCGAGCCGATCAACGTAGACAGATTGAAACAGTACTTCGCTTGAGAAAGAGGAGACCTGGCAGAAGACATAACCCAACGGGATAAGGAATTCATGCATGCATGCATACACATAACGTATCTGCATTCTTTTTTGTGTTTTGTTTTGTTTTGTATTCACTGGTTTCAAAGAAGAAAGGAAGAAAGTGGCAAATGCAAGCCAACCAGAAGCAACAACGTATCAGTATCAGTTTGGGGATGAGTCCCAGGGCCGAGGCCCACGTCAGCATCAGTTTTGGGGATGAGTCCTAGGGTCGAGGCCCACATCAGTATCAACTTAGGGGCGAGGCCCACATCAGCATCAATTTAGGGGCGAGGCCCACATCCGCATCAGTTTGGGGGGCGAGGCCAATATTAGTATTAGTTTTGGGGATGCGTCAGAGGGTCGAGGCCCACATCAGTGTCAATTTCAGTTTTGGGGATGAGTCCCAGGGCCGAGGCCCACATCAATTTCAGTTTTAGGATGAGTCTCAGGGGCGAGGCCCACATCAGTATCAGTCCAGGGTTGAGGCCCACATCAGTATCAGTATCAGTTTTAGGATGAGTCCCGAGGGTGAGGCCCACATCGACATCAGTTTTGGGGATGAGTCCCAAGGTCGTGACCCACATCATCAGCAGTTTTTGGGATGCGTCCCAGGGTCGTTGGCCCCCTGCATAATCAGTTTTGGGGATGCGTCCCAGGGTCGTGACCCACATTATCAATGTTATCAGGAAGCGTCCCAGGGTCGAGGCCCCCATTATTGGTTGAAGTTATCGGGATGCGTCCCAGGGTCGTTGGCCCCTTGCATCATCAGTTTTGGGGATGCGTCAAAGGGTCGTGACCCACATTGTCAGCGGTATTGGGATGCATCCCAAGGCCGAGGCCCCTGTTGTCGGTTGCAGTTATTGGGATGCGTCGCAGGATCGAGGTCCACTGCGTCATCAACTCAGCTCGAAGCAGTAGGCAAGTCAGGTGGCAGCTGGCGAGCCAGGTAAGTAAAATGCATTGCATAACTTTGATAGGATTTTCATTGTCACACACTGCACAAGTCCCATCAAAGTGGGGGTGACTGTAGGCACTGCATTTTGCATGTAAGTCCATATGATGAGTCTCCTTTGGAGACACTACCTTTTAAGTCACGAAAGTCGCAAGAAACGAATGTCGGAAGGGGAAATTCAGAATAAGTATGTCATCGAATTCAATTCACATGTTCACTGCTTTCGTTCATACTGCGTTCGTGAACACGTTCGAACGTCAAGTAGATTGCGGGCTTTCATGTAGCGTTCGAATCGGCATTCGAACGGTGTCGGTACTTCTGGTTTTGTTGCTAGCCTCACGACCCAAGCCCAATTAGCCCACCAAAACCCACCCAAATAATTAAAATATTTAAAGCACATGTCACAAATTAAAATAATATCCTCCCCAAATTAAATAATTCACCCTAAATGAAACAAATCAAATATATCACCTTCCCAATCAAACCAAATCTCCTCCCTAACTTAAGAAGATTTTTCCTTGTGAAATACTAAACAAAATATTCCCCCCATAATTACACAAATCCCATTCCTATTCAAACAAAGAAAACCCTAGCCTTTGTCTATAAAAGAGACACAAATCCAACCCTTGCCTACCTAGTTCACACGCCCCAAGACAAAAAAAAAAGCAAGAAGCAAACAAATAATTTTCTCTCCTACTCAACTCCACCATCACTGAAACACTCACCAAATAACCCATCCATTACCGCATCCCACAGCCCTCAAACACCTTCACATTGCCGCATAAACGAACCCCCTATACCAGCCATACCTTCACGCAAAACAGTCCCAAATCACCCCAAAACAGTGAACAAATCACCCCAAAATAATCCCTTAACACAGTGAAAATAGTGACAAGAAAATACAGTGAGAACAGCAAACAAACAGAGGAAACGATGACTAAAAACAGTGAGGCAACGAACGAGAGAAATGGACCAGTGAACCGGAGGAGTTGCGGGGCATCAATCATTCCAACGGCCATATAACGCACTTTCGAGAGACGACCTAAGAGGTTAGACCTGAGGGCACCCTTTCTTTTATTTATTTTCTTACTTTATTTTGCATGAGTATTGTGGATTGGTGCATGATGTGATTTCCGGATGAACGGAATATGTGTTCTCTCTCGTGGTATATCGGATGGAAACCCAGACGTAAATTCTGTAGCCGAATCCGAATGAACGATAGTACAGTCTGTACTCTGGATACAATGCCATGTACCGCTTGAGAGACACACATATTTCGTTTCATCCAACTTCGTGTTTGAGCATGATTTAGTCGCTAGTATGTCATTTATGTTTAAGCAAGATTTAGTCATTTTCGCTTTACTTTCTGCACGTTATTTGTTTGTGTATTGATGATGTAGTGCGCATGGGCTTAGTATGTTGGTCTAAAGGTTCTCTATTTGAGGGAAGAAAAGTCCAAAAGGCTACCTTTACGATAATACTTTACCGCGTCGGACGAAGTATGTTTAGTTGAATGTGAGATATGTTCAATCGAGTATACGAAGTCCTACATTGTTGTCTTTATTTTATATGTATTGTAATGTAATGCGCATGGGCTAACTAGGGTGGATTAAAGGTCCTCTTTTCGAGGGAAAATTCCTAAAGAGCTACCTTTACCACGATGTTTTGCCGCGTCTTTTATCATGTCATTCACCCTTTGCATATCATTGTTCTGTTTACGCATGTATTGCATTCTAGTGCGCATGGGCTAACTAGGGTGGATTAAAGGTCCTTTATTCAAGGGAAAATGCCTAAAGGCTACCTTTACCACGATGTTTTGCCACGCCGGACGAGGTACACCTGATTGAATGGGAATGAGTTCAATCGGGCAGACCGGGTCCTACATTATGCATTTACTTATCTATGTATGTGTTGCGTTGTCTATCATGCATCAGGTTTTGTCCCGTTCGAACACGTTCTCGAACGCTATACGAACGTGAACCTTCTGTTTACCGTTCGAACGTGTTTACGAATGCTACTCGAACGCATATGTGTTTTCTTTATTTTATCATGCATTAGGTCTTGTCCCGTTCGAACGTGTTCTAGAATGCTATATGAACGCGAACCTTCTGTTTACCATTCGAACGTGTTTACGAATGCTACTCGAATGCGCATGTGTTTTTTTTTGTTTTATCATGCATCGGGTCTTATCCCGTTCGAATGCGTTCTCAAACGCTATACGAACACGAACCTTCTATTTACCGTTCGAACGCGTTTTCAAATGCTACACGAATGCACATACACTGAACCGATTCCTTTTCATCACATTTCATGCCTAATTGCTTCTTGGGTGATTTCTCTTACATTATGTAATTAATCATACCATTCCATTATTGACACTTTTACTGTTATCATCCATTTGTATTCCCGCATTTATCCATTTGATGTGTTCGCAAGATTGTGTTCAAGCATGATTAGGTCGTTAGTAGGTTACTTGTTTCTTAAAGCATGATTAGGTCGTTAGGATGTTACTTGTTTCTCAAGCATGATTAAGCCATTAGTACGTTATTTGTATATGCATGATTTTGTTATCTTCTTTCGCAATAGGTGTTTAATAAATAAGATTCGCAGACGTCGTATGAATTTGGATCAAATCCGTCCAAGTACCCACTCTTCGAAAGTGTGGATATGTGAGTCCTGTTAATGTGTCCTATACGACAATGCCACATATAAGTTTCATCTTTGTTACTTAATTTAAGCCTTTTGTTTGTTACGTTATATGTTTGAGATTGATTTATATTCAAAATATAAAGACCATTATTCACATCAGCACTACATATCTCAATATCATTTTTATAAACAAAACACCATGTGTTTCGGAAAACAAAAGTATGCCCACATTAGGCTAATAAAGATATAGAAATAATATTTCTAGTCAAACTAGGTACATAATAGCAGTCTGATAATGTAAGTACATGCCCCGATGGCAGTTCCAAAATATAGGTCCCAACAGAACGGTGACTCTAGTCCCATTTCCAACTCGGAGGTCAATCTTTTCTGAAGCCAGTCTCCTGCTAATCTGTAGATCCTGCACATCAATACATATATGAGTACCACAACCAGAATCAAAAATCTAATTTTTAAAACTAGAAGTAGACATGTTTATTTCTATAACAAACATACCTGAAGCTGGTGTCTTGCCTGCTTTGATTTCCTTCATGTGCGCCTTGTACTCACATCAATCATGCTTCCAGTGACCCCATTTGCCACACTGTAGGCAGACATCTTAGGATTTGTCCTTAGCCTTCCCATAAGACTTTGATGATTTGGCATTGCCCTTCTTCTTCTTCTTCTTCTTATTCTTTACACCTCCAGTAGCCT
>SKCR01028407.1:0-18949 GCA_019454045.1 Zanthoxylum bungeanum
AAATTGCTTGTGTCTAGCATCTATTAGATGGATATTGACATTTCCTTTAAGAACTTTTTTGTGATATGAGATTTATACGACTGAGAATATCCTTCTTTTCTAGTCTTTACGCGAAGAGCTTGCTTCTGCAGAAAGGAGGGCAGAAGAAGAGCATGCAGCACATAATGCTACGAAAATGGTTCATACTTGCGCAATTAGTTTATGTATGTCTTTCTAGTTGTTTCTCCACTCTGTGATAGTCTCTATATAATAAACAGGCTGCTATGAAAAGGGAAGTGGAATTGGAACATAGAGCTGTCGAAGCATCAACGGCCCTTGCTAGGATACAGGTAATGTGAGGACATATTGTTCCAACTCATCTTTTTTTTTTTATCGTACCATGTTATTCATTTACAAAACATGCTTATTTTGTTCGAAATGAGAATAATTTAGTGAACAAGTATATAAGGTCTAAGTTTGTTGAATAGTTTACCATCTTTGTGGATGTCAGTACGTTAAGCTTTTTATCCATAGATATTTTTGGGTGCAAAATATTAAATGCAATGTGCGAGGAAAGTTAACATAGACAATTCCCTTTTTACAAACTTAGATTGATAGTTTCACATCCAAATTTTAACGCTTTTATTAATTATTCAGAGAAATGTCATTTGCAGTACGTTTCCAATATTTAACCATCTGGCTCTTAAATATCTCTAATATTCTCCCTTGAGGTTGCTTAGTTATTAGCATACATAATGCTGTTAAGATTTGAAGGGTTGTATGATTCATGTGCTCTCAATGTGTAAATTTAGTGATCTCAATGCTTTTAATATGAGTAACAATGAGTTTCATTGCCTGAAAATCTTACCAGACTTTTGACGACTTGTGATTATTTTGTTAGTTAATAGTTAGCTAAAATTTTGTGCCTATTGTCCTGCTAGCACTAAGCCTGTCAATTGCATCCTTGTTGATTAGCTTACTATCTTCAGTCTTAGGATTACATTATGAATAAGCTTTCGATTCTTATGTGCTGTTTCCTTAAAACAGAGTACTATGATAATTTGGAAAATGATGTTTTAACATTCTTTGGTAGAACAGAAAACTTCATTCATAGTCTTACATTGTTGTATATAATGATTTATTGAATATTGGTAAATGCTTCCGTACCAGAGAATTGTGGATGAGAGGACAGCAAAGGCTGGGGATCTTGAGCAGAAGGTTGCCATGCTCGAGGTATACAGATTAATGTTTAGTATTCTTTTTGAGCGAATGTTGTTTTCAACCTTGTGTTGATTTGGCAGTTTGAAGCTTCCTGATTAATTAGTACTATATGTGATCAGGTTGAATGCGCAACTTTACATCAAGAACTACAAGATATGGAAGCTCGTGTTAAGCGCGGACAAAAGAAGTCTCCTGAAGAAGCAAATCAATTGATTCAGGTAATCATCTTAGGGCTGCAGCATTTGTATTTTGAGTTTGATGTTTCCAGGTATATGTTACCCTGGGTGTTTAATTAACAAAAATTCATTCTACCTAATAATTTTGAAGATGTTTGTTAGGTCCTAGTCTCCTAGCTTTTGAATAATGTCTATAGTTTCTGATCTGACTTTCTTTGCAGAATTTTGTGTTATCAGAAGTCAGAATTGTCATATTGAACTTCAACTATCAACATGCTATTTGTTATCATAGATCTTTTGAGACCAAACTTTAGTTCAGCAGTTTAAATTATGCACATATTAGTCTTTTGTACCGTGGCACAATAGAGGTATCAATTATAATGTGCTGTCATCCTTCATATTATTCGTATAATCACAAAGGTTTTAAACATTTAGATGCATGCCTGGCAGGAGGAAGTGGAATGCGCATGTCAGGGCAAGAGATGCTGAAAGCAAGCTTTCTTCTTTGGAGGTAAGTGCTAGTTGCTTGTTCCAATTGAGTTGGCACTACTGCCCCGAGTAATAGAATAACCTGACAAGTCCTGTATGTACTATTATTGCTTAATATTTTGATGGAAGGGCTTTTTTTTTTTGGAACCAGTAACATGTTTTAACCGTATGCTGTTTGTTTTTCCTTCCTAATTCTATGATTGGTTTGATATGTACTGTTTGTTTGTGTAATTTCAGGCTGAAGTCCAAAAAATGAGAGTTGAAATGGCCGCCATGAAGAGGGATGCTGAGCATTATTCACGTGAGGTGCCCTCTCTGGTTCATTCGGCCCTTTGCTTATGTATTTTTCCTTGTCAATATATGGATTCATGGATTAGCAGCACCAACAACCTTGAATCCTGGTTCCAGTTTGCAATGGTGTGATGATACCTGCGTTATTTTTGACAAACATCTGCCCACTAAGTCCATTCTTTTGGGACCTGCCAATGAAGTTAGGACTGATTCACATCCTTTGATATTTCTGGATTAGTTTATTTGTTGCCCCAAAAGAAAAAAATATTCTATATTTTCAGAAAACAGAGGTTGTATGATCACAAAGTAGATAAAATGAAAATGATTTATATCCCTCAATACCAATGTCTTGTAATTGAATGATAAAAAAGGGACACTGCTTTCTGAGAGTGGTTAATAAAACTAAAGTAGAAATTATTCAAGTTTTGTATCATAAAAGGAAAAAAAAAATTATATTAAGTGATTAGTATATCTTAAATATGTAAACGAGGTTCAGTTTTGTAGCTTTGATTTTTGATTTGAAGCTTAATCTCTATTCTCTTATTCAGTTTGTTATTCATTTTAACTAAAGCATAATGAACTTATTTATTATAGCTGCCTTTCAACAGGAACATATGGAACTAGAGAAACGCTACCGTGAACTAACTGATCTGTTGGTATTTAAACTGAAAATTTCTTATTCACTTGATATACCATTTTATTTAAACTTCTGTACTATAAATCTATAATTCACAATTATGATACAGTACTACAAGCAAACACAGTTAGAAACCATGGCTAGTGAAAAGGCTGCTGCTGAGTTTCAGTTGGAGAAGGAAATGAAGCGTCTTCAAGAAGCACAGGTCTTTCATTGTGTATTTCATTCTACTCCATTAGAAGTGTATTCTTCATTTACATTTGATATAGTATGATCCCAATTTCTGTGTCTCATATGATTTCACTTCAATACTGATCAGGTGGAGGCAGAGAGAAGTAGAGTTTCTCGTCGGTCGTGGTCATCTTGGGAAGAAGACTCTGAAATGAAGAGTCTTGAGTATGTTAAATCCATTTTCTATTGCAATAATTGCATGTTGTGTCAGTGACTCTGCTGAATTAAGGGTTGGAAGCAATTTAGAAGTATTTTTGGTGTTAGTCATTCGATTCAACTGAGCAGATGCTGAAGCACTAACACTTGGAATCTGCTTCGCATATTCTGATTATAATGCCAATCATTTGGAGTAGGAGCACGGTGTTAGTTTAATCACATGCCTTGATTTTATTATCTACCTTGTGTGACATTGTCTTCTCCTCCCTCCTGCCCTTCAGCTAAGGATTATCCTGCTACGATTATTGGACTTTGCAGCTCATAATCAAATAACTCTACTGGCTTTCCCTGATATTGGTCTTTCTTCATGGTCTATATATTCATACGTTTGCATCTTATTCTAAGTTTTATGGAATTCCCATTGGTTCTAAGTTTGACTTGAACAAAAATGCCACTACTCACCATCCCTACATTCTCATTTGTTTTTTTTTTTTTTTTTTGTTTTTTTGATATGCATTAGTTTCAGTGTATGTTCATTGGGGCTTTACCTCAATTTCAATTTCATGTTGCTCTCTTCGATGAATGCTTTCTTATATAGTAATAATGGCAGGCCTCTCCCCTTACATCACCGTCACATGGCTGTGGCAAGTATACAGGTATCCCTGCTCTCATATCTCATATCTCACTTGCCGTATCATTTTTCTTCAACTTTTTGCCCGCTCACGCAGTTGCAAAAGGCTGCAAAACTTCTGGATTCGGGGGCTGTAAGGGCCACACGATTTCTTTGGCGGTATCCAATAGCACGAATAATCTTGCTATTCTACCTTGTAAGATCAGTTCACGTTGAAATTAAAATATTTAATTGCAAATGAATTATCTGAAAGAATACATTTTGTTTGATAACCAGTGAAAGAAATCATTTACAGGTATTTGTACATCTCTTCTTGATGTATTTGTTGCACCGCCTTCAGGTACGTCTGTCTGATTATTTGTTCGAACGCTATAGGAGTTTGTTTTTAATTTAGCAATATCTATTTATTTGAATGAAAGATAATATTTCAAAAATAGATTGAAGATGCTAGGGTATACATAATCTAATGTTATGAGAACTCCGTGTGCTTTGCAACATGCAGGAGCAAGAAGATAATTTTGCCGCTAGAGAAGTTGCAGAATCAATGGGTCTCGCCGCCGCTAACTTACCGTGATTGGATGGCTCCTCATGATGCCGTAGCTTTTCTGAATGACTGATCACATTTGCAAGGGGTCTATTTCAAGTTTTTGACAAACGCTAACGGCTTAAACAATGTTTGCAAATTGTAAAAACTACTGAAAATGGAATTTGTTAATTCAGAATCCTCGGGCTAAGCCTGGGTAAATTGCTACAGGTGCGAAAGTAGTCAACTGGTTTCAGGTGGTCGTACGAATTCAGATGTATGGCTTCATTGTCTATTAGCTCAATTCTAATGTCCATATTATGTTTATTAAATGAAATTTACTGTTCATCATGAATAGTAAAACTTTCACTGATCATAGTGAACAATGTAATTTTCACTGTTCACATGAGCAATGATTTTTATAAAGGGTATATATTTTTAGGTATGTAAAATGACATTGTAACTGTGATTGTATTATAATTATGATTGAATATCTATAACTGTCATTGTAATTGAAAAGTATGATCGAGCAATGCATATGTGATCGGTATTGTTATTAAAGAATGTGATTGAGTATTTGTAATTGTCATTGTAACTGATAAATATGAATGAGAATTGTAATATAAGTAATATTAATCTATATTATCATATTAAGAGTTTTACCTTTTATCCCAGCAAAGTGGAATTAGCTAGCATGTTTTGAATAAAAAAAATATAATTTTATTACAAATTTAAAAAATAAAACAAACAAGACATCTTTTCTAAATTCTTCAAGAGAGAGAATGAAAGAAGCAGGAAGAAAATGAGAAGTGACCATCTATATTTATAGTAAAAGTGATCATTCCTAAATTATTAATTACAACTTTTCAAATTAAATACAAACAATAAATTTTTACCAAAGGTGGATTGTGGTATTTTAATTTTAATTTTAATTTTTTATCTTTTATCTTTTAATTTTTTATTTTGTTTTCTAATAATTAAAATTATATGTAACACAAATTGGCTTCTTCACCAATTTCGACCTTGAAAACCTCAAAATTAGAAAGTCTAGCAAAGTTGTAGATATTTGAGTATTCTTTCATATGAAATCGAAATCGCCTCAATCTGATACCAGAGTAAGAGATTATGAACAAAATATGAAAAATTATGCAAAGTGAAATTTCTGAAATTGTACACTGTTAGAACGCGCTTTCAAGTTTATGGAAATCAAAATCCAAATGTCACGTCTATTTTTCTACTTATGCATCCAAAGTATTATTTCACTTACATAAGAAATAAAAATCACAATAAAAATATATAAAACATAAATTTAACAAGTGTGCTAAATTCAGGCATTAATGCAACTACAAGTGAAAATAATTAATTTTTCTTTTAATAAATGTATACTTTTTATTGTTCATCACACTCCTAACAAGCTTATTACTACTCCCTAGTAATTTAAGTGAAAATTAAAAATTCTTATCCAATTTAATAATTATTTTATTTCTTTCTAAATTATCAAATAAACAAATTCTCATGTACTGTTTACCGTTCTTCCATACACACATAAGACAAAGTACTAATCAATTCAATGTGCCCACAATATTCACAGGTCTTGTTGAAAAGAGAGTAATATTTTTTTCATAAAATTATATTAGAGTTCACACATTTTTGACAATGAGAGTTTATTTATAAATATAAAAATAGTGTTTTTTTTTTTTTTTAAAGATTTTAGATTTTTTTTTTTTTTTTTTTTGGGATAATACATCTTCAATCCTTGTAACGAGAACCAGTTGGCTTTAGGACACTAGATGTTATGACACCCCTACGAACTTAATTGCTCGGATATTAGATGTCCAAAAAGAAATGTTTGATTCCTTAAGCTTTTTTTTTTAATCCATGTTAAGAGCATTGGGCTAGTGACTCCCAGACCAGTTGTCATTAGGGCACTAAGTGTTAAAACACCCATGCAGACTTAATTACTCGAGTTAGAGAGGTTAAAAAATCGAACTTATTCATACACATATTTTTTAATTATTAAAACTCAAGCATACCATTTTACGCAAACACTCACTGTTTGCTGAGACAAGATGTCTGGTTACTAAGTAAAAGCTTGATTATTATTATTATCATTTTTTTTAAAACTAACTCAAGCCGTAACGTTTTACGCGAATAATCACTGTTTGCTGAAGCAAGATGTCTGGTTACTAAGTAAAAGCTTATTAGTTTTTTTTGAATAAAAACACAAATTCCAATGCCTTTAGGTGCTATCTCTAATAAACTAGAGAACTAAATATTATAAAATTTTCACTTACAACACATGATCATATGTTATCGTGTATGTTGATAATACATGTCAAATAAGTATATGGAAATCGAATTTTAATCAATATTATAGAAAATTCACAAATTTGAATGATTAAAAAAGAAATGAATAAAAACAACTTGTTACGAATTACATTGAGATGCGTATCAGGAGCGAAAACTCCTTACACTGCCATCTTTGAACAACAATTCCACTTAATTAGTCAAAAAATTATTGTTAGTTTATGCGTAGTTTTTTTGAATAAAAACACAAAAG
Source organism: Zanthoxylum bungeanum (assembly GCA_019454045.1). Classification (NCBI taxonomy): domain Eukaryota; kingdom Viridiplantae; phylum Streptophyta; class Magnoliopsida; order Sapindales; family Rutaceae; genus Zanthoxylum; species Zanthoxylum bungeanum. Next base: position 6,895 of record SKCR01028407.1, read on the forward strand.
AAAATCAATACACAAAAAAAAAACACAAAAAAACATAATTTTTTTAAAACATCACAAAATAAAAATAATCGAAGACTGTATTTCAGAGTAGAGGTCCAAACCTTGGCCTTGAACCAGCATTCCCGTGACCAGTTCAATAGATATGATCAAGAGGCTATGGCTTGAGAGAGTTTTTTCATATATATATATATATATTATATTTTACAGAAAGGAAAACATAAAATGAAAACTAGAGTCAACTATCCTCGACTCCCAATCAAATTGAGACATTGTCCTAAATGTTTGAATAAGATGAAGTAGAGTTTATAACACATCACCTGGTTAGTGTGGACTAGATAATTGAATAAACAAAACTACTATTAACCTCAAAAAAGTTACAGATTAAGATTCAAGTCCACTATACACTTCTTGCCATGATCGTTATCTGACCAGTCCAACTTGGAAAGAATTGGGTCGATTTTTGGTTAATAGGCTAACAGTTGGTCGATTAATTCAGCAGTTTTTCTTGCAGTAAGAACAATATCTTTATCTGATTTCAAAATGAACCCAAGTATTTTAGCATCCGCAAGAAATACTAAAAGAAAATCGGAAAAATGATCTACATTAAGTAGTCCAATATTTTTCCAGTGAATATTCAAATTTACCCATGACGCAACTGTGAATATTTCTTCTGTGCCCAGCCCACCTAGTAAAACAAAAATAGCTTCAGTATGATTAATCATTTAATAAGTCTTTCAAACATACCCGAGACAATGTATTATTCTTCATTTGATTTTCTAATGAGATTTCTGTCTGCGAAAATTTTGGGGATGATTCATAAAACTTGACTGCCTCATTCTTGAACATCATTTGAAACATATCACATCAATAAAAGATTGCCACCGCCATATATTAAGTGCATGTTTCTTTCCGCCATAACTCTACCCATTTTTTTTGCAGCCACAATAAATTTTAGTTTAGTACCAGAGCTAGATCCATAAAATACACATATATTAGTGACTCATCGTCTTGAAGTTTTCTCCATTTTTGCTCTCTCTCTTTCTCTCTCTCTTATTTGGATGTGTGGAAAAGAGAAATGACGAGTTGTATTTATGGTTCATGAAAAAGAGTGAGAAATAAATGCACTAGTATCTACAAAATGATAATTTTAAGATGAACCGTAAAATAGATCGTGAAAGTAAAAAATTTTAGATACTGTCGACAAAATTAAAGTAAAGGAAATCAAAACAGTAATTTAAAGTAAAGTTGAAACAATATGTACTGATAGTTGTGATTGTGGCTCACATCTTCCTCTAGTTTTACGTCTAGTAACGACTTAAACTCCCTCTATGGGTCGTGGATGTGCTTTCCATCTAATATTTTTACAAATTGGAAAACAAGGTCAATTAAAATGTCATATTCCCGAGGTTGTATTGTTGTCTTTCTTTTTCAAATTGTGTATACAAATTGCAAATCACTTGATGAATATATCCAGTAGGATGTGTCTCAAGAGTCAGTGATATATCATTTAAAGACTCCTTACTCAAGCCATCTTTAATGAATTGTCCGACACCATTTTGAAAGAACAACACACATTTATAACAAACACCTAATTGTTTAGCTTTTTGTTTCTTAGCATAAGTGATTTTCCATATACTAGGCTTGTAAAAAAAGAAGTCAGGTGACTTACCTGCCAAGCGAACCCCTACTTCAATTACCCAACAAATATCACTAGGAATACCATTGATCCTAAGAAGTCTCATTCTTTCGGTGCGTGCTTTGTAAATTTTCATCAGAGCATTTTGGAGGAGAGAAGGAAAATGCTTGTGGAGTTTTGCGAGAGTTTCTTCCATCATTGATTGTAGGGTATCACTAATTTTAGGAAACTGAAAGAACCGACTTAGTATCATGGAGTACCGTTATTCATTGTTTAACCGGGGTGCAAGACTCTGACAAAAAGAAAAAAATGCTGCAAAACACAAGAAAAATGGAAATTAGACAAATATAAAAGAAAAGAAAAAAATAACAGCTTAAAATACATCAATCACAGTACACTGGGTTTGAAAGGAAAAAAAATTCTTGAAAATTTGAACACTCCAAAAATGGTTTCAGACGTTTTCCATTTACTTTAAATACATCACCATCAATAAGATTCTTAATGTCAATAGTTTCGTATGGGTAAACGTGCTTCACAATAAATGAGCCACTCCATTTGGATTTTAATTTTCCAGGAAATAAATGAAGACGAGAATTATAAAGTAAAACTTTTTGACCAATTTCAAATGTCTTTCATGAAATTTGATTATCATGAAATGCCCTACTTTTAGTTTTAAGATTTTTCGCATTCTCATATGAATCATTTCTTAACTCTTCAAGTTCATTTGACTGCAGTGTACGTTCATGACTAGCATTTTCAAGGTTTGAGTTGAATGCTTAATAGCCCAATATACTTTTTGCTCAAGTTTTACAAGCAAATGACAAAGTTTTCTACAAATAGACGACATGAAGACATTCTCAAAGAGGTTTTGTAAGCTGTTCGGTATGCCCAAAGTGCATCAGTCAGTCAAAGAGATCAATATTTGCGATTTGGGCTAACCGTTTTTTCCAAAATTTATTTGAATTCCTTATTTGCTAGTTCAATTTGACTATTTGTCTGAGGGTGATAGGAGGTGGAAAATTTATGTGTAATTCTATACTTTTTCATTAGAGATTCAAAAGGCTTGTTACAAAAGTGTTTACCTCTATCACTTATAATGTCCAGAGGGATTCCAAATCGACTTAAAATATTTTCTTTTAAAAATTTAATCATAGTTTTGTGATCATTATTTCGACAAGGAATCGTCTCAAATTATTTAATTTGAGATGTAATCGGCTGCAACTAAAATATATAAAACTCCAAATGACAGTGGAAATTGACCCATGAAATCTATTCCCGAACAATCAAAGATTTCAATGACAATGATGAGATTTAAAGGCATCATGTTTCTTTTTGAAATGGATCACAACTTTTGACAATTTTCACAAGTTTTACATAAAACATATATATCTTTAAATAAGATGGGCCAAAAAAATCAACACAATAAGATTTTTGCAGTGGTTTTTTTAGACGAGAAGTTACATCCACATGCTTCTGAATGACAAAACTTATTAACACAACTTATCTCATTGTCATGTATGCATCATCGTAAAATCTGATCAGGGCAATACTTTGAACAAATATAATGTAGGAAACGCTTTCCCTCGCGCAGCGGAAGCGGATTAGACACCCGAGATCGACTTTGAAAATTTTAAAAAGAAACTGCAAACTCCAAATCAGCCCTGAATTTTTTTTAATCGAAACACAGAGCCACCGCAGTCAAAAAAACGCACACCGAATCATAAACCGTGAGCAATACATCATATTGCTAAATCAAATCGCATGTGGAGTGTTGTGACTTCCAATAAGCCATCCACTTTGCTCATTTGGCAACTACGTGTTGCGATCTTCAATTTTCTTATTAATTTTGATTCTTTTGATCATGTCCCACATGTGCGTTCAATTATGATTCATTGTGCATCAATGAGTTTCTTAGACATATAAATATTGGTAAATGACATTTTTGTCTATTAATTTCAAAAATTAAATATAATATCAAATATCATTTAATTTGAAATTAAAATTTAACATGTAACATATATGATGATATAAATTACATATTTGATTTTTAATTAAATCATATTTAATTTAAAATCAAATCCTATATTTATCTAAAAATCACTAATATAAAAACTATATATTAAACACTTTAATATATAATTTCAAAGTGTGATATATATAATTATTAATCAAATTAATAATTATATCAATAAATAATTCTCAATTATTTAATAGTTTTCAAGTGAGTTCATAATTGGACTATCCAATAATTATATCAATAAATAATCCACCTTTGGTGAGTACCATATACAGCTTGGCTCTGGAGGACACTCCTCCTCCAGGACAAATGTAGGTCTTCAAAAGACCAAGACAACTTACATGTTACTTTTCTTTTAACGTAACTTTCTCTCGTATATTTTTCGTTTATCAAGTATGGAAATATTGGAAAAAAATGGCTGATAAATTTTAAGATAAACATGCAATCAAAAATTTAATTCATCGCATATTAAAATCATCACATGTAATTTGACATAAAATTAAACATGATGCATAGACCATGTAAAATGAATCGGAAACCCAAAAATAATTACTATGCCACAGAAATATATCATCCCACAAATAAGTGTCGCCATAGGGTAGGTCAAGTATTTACATGATAGATCGATACAATCTCAATTGATTAATATATGCGGGAATAACTTTTATTCCTATATTAACCAATCACCGTTTGATTTGATTTGATTTGATCAATGGATTTTGATTAACATTTAATAATTTATTTGTGAGTGTAACCCGTTGTTTCGGAACCCTTGGATTTAACCAGTGAAGTGCCACCGTAGGGTAGGTTAGTTCACCAAATACATCTAGAGTTCATATCCTCTCGGAATCCAAACTTGATATACCCAAAATGGAAACCACCCGGGGGACGAAAACAAAGCCGTCTCGAGGCGCCTTTTGAATCTCACGTTTTCGGACTAAGAACAGAGATTACATGATATATTGTCATATTGTTGGATAATTAGGACCCATAGCAACACTATTTTGTAAAGAACATGGTGTTCTTGTACAAAATTAACTATGTGACAAAGGAAATTGCTCTTTTATCATTTGTAATTAGATTATTTGGATATATAAATGATAAAATTCCATATGATTAGTACCAGATTAATAAGATATGAAACAATATTAATCCACGTAAGGTTTAATCATTAAATATCCCTAGTCGTAGTATTATTGAGACTGGACATCCATAATGCGGAATGTGCTAGTATTACACTTGTGCGCGTTATGGAAGCTTAACGACATAGTTCTCATATATTTAGGTATTGGATACTCATGCAAGTGTGAAATGAGGTTCTGTTTTTCGATGGTACGGGAACAGCTTCGCTCTGGATAGACCCATCAGAATCCCATTGGTAGTATGACTATGTGTCTATGGGAATCCGAATCATGGTAGGTGTATATGGTCTTAACCTGAGACTTGCATCGCTAATACTTGCGACAATCAGTATACTTTGGTTTTGGTTGTCCGGGCTTTAACAGGTTCTGTGTACGCCTCTTCTGGGTTTACTGAGAATCATAGTGTATTGGGTGTGATGTCAAGTTGGAAGTATCACTTCAGTCATATGGAGATGATGATCACGCAGAGATACATAACTGATACTCTATAGTGCTATAGCTATCAGGAAAGTATGACTAGGTCATGACTTTCCGATTATAAAGAGACTAGTTGCTAGTGATCCGATATATGCTTCGTACGAGTAGACACAACTCCAGCCCCAGGCCTAGCATGTGATATCCGATATTGGATCGTAATACGCAATACTATGTATACTACGCCTGATATAGATTATATATTCCTTAAAAGAATATTTCTGGAGAATTGGGTAGGCACGGTGCTTTGCTAGAAGCCAACCATATTTTATAAATCGATAAGAACGTGGTACCGGGTACGCACGTATTCGAATAGTCCGATGACCGTATTTACTGCCAATATATCCAAGGATCTCTTGGGTTGCCTCCCAAAGATTCACCGATGATATTTGACTCGAACAGAATTAATCTGGGATTAATTAAGAGAGAGAGAAAATTAATTTGGGATTAATTGCGGCAAGAATTTATCTAGGATAAAATTCAGATAGAATAGAGAGAACGATTAATTTGGAATTGATCGATTAAATAATATATTAGATATATTAATTGAAATTAGATTTCAAAGCGGAATTAAAATTGGATTTTAATTCGGGCGAACGAATTAATTTGGAATTAATTCGTAAGCGACTTTCGTAATAATTTTGCTAGACATTTTTATTTAATTAAATTAGATTTAATTACGTCGCAACGGAAAATTTGTTTAGTTTGGAATTAAACGAACCCGGGCCCGAGCGAAGTTGCGTGTTGAGTTAGGTGACTTAAATTTTGAATTTAAAAGTGGTGGGACCCACTTCACTTACATCAACTAATTGGACATGTGATGGAAGTGGTTGAGCTTATTTTATGGATTTGAATTGTTGAAAGCAAGGCTTGCTTTACTTATTAAACACTCAAACCAATTTCAACACTCAACCTTAATATTTAAACCAAGTTAACTTTGGAAGTAAGACATGGGTTACTATTCACAGCACTCACTTTCTCCTTCTTCCTCATGAAGCCGTGAGCTTCTCTTCTCTCCCATGGATTTTTGTTGCAAAAATTCAAGTATGCTAGCACCATTAGGAGTGAAATAAGGTGATAGAGAGACTCACCCAAGTGTTGGAAACAATAAAATAGGGTTGGAGCTTCCATCTACAAAAAAAAGTTTGAAACTTCTCATCCAAATCAATGTAAGTATTCCGCAACTTTCTTGATTAATTCACACAATAATCACACATAGAGATCCTTGGCATGTCTAGGATACTTACAATGTTGGGTTTCTATTAGGTCCCAAGGATCAAATCAAGCAAGAAATATATGTGAATACATCAAGAAGTACGGCGGAAACATACTTACATTGATCGGTTGTGCGATGCGATGAATAAAATCCTTGTGCTCCTTAGAAGCTCTCTGCAGTGGGCTTGATTTTGCTCCTCCAATTTTTGGTCAACCTCCATGGATGTCCTCCATTGATGCTCCAAGCTCCAAGCTTTGTAAATGGTGATTCCATGCTCACAAGTTAGTTCCCTATCACCCTTAGGATGACCCTTCATGTGCTAGCATTGGCAAGATTTGCCACAAATCTTCCTTTACACTTGTCCTTGCTCACGGTTTTGGCAAGCCAAAAATGGAGAAAGAATTGGCCCTAGGCCGAATAGAAAAAGAAGAGGGAGAGATAGAAGTGTGTGTTTGGTTTGTGTATCTAAGTACACTTATTTGATTTTCCAAAAATCAAATAAAGATATTCCAAAATTTTTGTAAAAGGCTTTTAAAAAAGTCAACAAAAATTTGGAACCAAAAGTTGTAATTAATGACTTCCAACTACCACCATCAATCACAAGTGACAAGTTGTCACATCACTCAAAGTGACTAGACATCACATCAATTGATTGACTAGTGATTTGACGCTTGATGTGACTTGTGGCCGCACTTAAATTCGCAATGCGAGTGCGCCCACAAACACTCTCGGGCTTTGGTTCGCTAATTCCAATTAACGATTTTCCGTTGCGACGTAATTAAATAATATGCCTAGCAAAAATCACTATTCACGTCGCTAACAAATTAATTCTAAATTAACTCGTTCGCCCGAATTAAAATCTAATTTTAATTCCGCGTTGAAATCCAATTTCGTATAATATATCGAATATATTATTTTATCGATTAATTCCAAATTAATCGTTCTCTCTCTTTAATTAATATTTTATCCCAGATATAAAATATCCGTAATCAATCTCAGATTAATTTTCTCTCTCATATATTAATCCCAGATTAATAAAGTGCGAGTCATACGTCATCGGTGAATCTTCAGGAAGCGACCCATGAGATCTCCGGATATGTTGGCAGTAAATCCGGTCGTCGGACTATCCGAACACGTATGTACCTAGTACTACATTTTTACCGATTTATAAGACATGGTTGGCTTCTAGCAAAGCACCGTGCCTACCCAATTCTCCAGAAATATTCTTACTGGAATATGTGATCTATATCAGGCGTAGTATACGTAGTATTGCGTATTCCGATCCAGTATCAGATGTCACGTGCAAGGCTTGGGGATGGAAATGTGTCTGCCCCGTACGAAACACATATCAGATCTCTGGTAACTAGTCTCTATAATCGGATAAACATGACCTAGTCATAATATACCGATAGCTGCAGCATATAAGAGAACCAGTTCCGTATCCTACGTGATCATCATCTCCACTATGACTGGAGTGATACTTCCGTCTCGACATCACACCCAATACACTACGATTCTCAATATACCCAGAAGAGGCGTACACGGAACCTGTTAAAGCCCTGGACGACCAAAACCAAAGCATATTGATTGTCGCAAGTATTAGCGGTGCAAGTCTCAGGTTAAGACCAAATACACCTACCCTGATTCGGACTTCCATAGACACATAGTCATACTACCAATGGAATTCGAGGGGTCTATCCAGAGCAAAGCTGTTTCCGTACCATCGGTAAACACAACCTCCTATTACACTTGCATGAGTATCCTATACCCAAATATATGAGAACTATGCCGTTATGCTCCACAACGCGCACAAGTGCAATACTAGTCTATTCCGTATTATCGATGTCCAATCTCGATAATACTACGACTAGGGATATTTAATGATTAAACCTTTATGGATTGATACTGTCTCATATCATCAATCGCGGGAACATCATATGGACCTTCTATCATTTATACATCTTGGTAATCTAATTACAAATGATAGAAGAGCAATTTCCTTTGTCACATAGTTAATTTGTACAACAACACCATGATCTGTACAAATATTGATGCTATGGGTCATAACTGTCCAACAATCTCCCACTTGGCCTATAGCCAATCAATCGAGTGTCCTACACCCGAACTATGTACGGTTCGCTCAAATTTGCTGAGAAAATGCTTTCATCAGCGGATTTGCTGATTATCATCTGATGCGATTTATACGATCATCACATCGCCACGGTGTATTATCCGAACGAATCAGATGAATATTTGAAGTATATATCTGGATCGTTGATGAGACCCGTAATTCTTTAGCTGTGCTGTAGCCTAGCTCAGTTGCTAACAGAACTACTCCTAATCTGATTAGGATTATTATCAATCCAGAAGGCTTCTATTGCTGCCTCAGCTGCAGTAATAACCCGCTTTTCTTGTTTATTCGGTAACAATATCTTGCATGGAAGATTTCAGCTCACTGTTCCGTTATTTAAACTTTATAGTACCGTTCTTACGACTTATAGTCGTTTTATCGGTTTGGAAACTTGCAGCAGTGAACCCAGTCACTTCAAGTTCCCATCTCCATAGTATAAGACAACATCCTTAGTTTATCTAAGATACTCAAGGATGTTCTTAACATCAATCCAGTGACTATCACTTGGATTGGCCCGATTGTGACTCCATATGCTCAAAGCGTATGAGACACCAGGTCGCGTACATTTTTTAATATACGATTTCTCGGAGAGTGTTAACAATCTTTAGATCTATCCCAGTAGATCTTTATTCCTAGAATAAATGTTGTTTCTCTCAAGAATTCTATGGAGAATATTTCATGAAAGCCAAGCTTTCACCGATTGTATTATGGGAATATCATTTCCAAGAAATGATATGTCATCATTACTTAGGACATTCACTAACCTCCTTATATACACAAGAATCATTTTTGTTTTGAATTAAATCATACACCATTATGATTACATAAAACGATATAGTTCCAAGAACGCAATGCTTGCTTCAATCCATCCATGGATCGAATTAACTTGCAAACCTTGTTTGCTCGTTTTGGTACGACAAAACCGTCAGGATGTTGTAAACATCATCCAAAAGGTTCCTTTTAAGGAAAGCGATTTTGACGTTTAGCTGCCATATTTCATAAATGAAACATGCAGCAATAGCAAGCATTATCCAAATGAATTTAACCATGACAACATTTAAATGGTTTCGTCGTAATCGACACAATGTTGATAACGATACCTTTTCGCTACAAGCCTAGCTTAGTACGTTGGTATGTTGCCTTCCATGTATGTCTTCCTTGAAGACTTATATAGTACCAATAGGCACATTGCCTTTTGGTACATCAACCAGTGTCCAAACTCGGTTGGTTTACATGGAATCCATTTCAGACTTTATGGCACTTTGCCATAATAGGGAGTCGATACCTTGTATCACTTCCTCATACGAAGTCAGCTCGTATTCCTCAATAAGATTGACATCTTTATGAGGTGAGATCAGAAACCCATACCTCCCAGGTTTTTTTCTGACTCTCTCCGACTTACGCGATTCTTATGTATTCGAAGATTATTGGTATAGTTTCATCCATGATGAACTATTTGTGTTCCATTAAGGAATCGGTGCCTGAAACATTATTACTCCGATTTTCATCGAGTCTTACTTTCCTCCCACTTACCACTGCATATATGTATTCCTCTTAGGAAAACCGCATGGTGAGCAACAATTACATTGTTCTCTAGTAAGTTGTATAAGTACTATACTTAGGTTTCCCTAGGATAACCCACAACTTAGGCACTTATCCGATTTGGGTTCTAGTTTGGTATCATCCAAACATATGCCTAGCATTTCCAAATCTTCAGGAATGAGAAAACCCGGTTTCTTTCCTGTTCATATCTAATATGATGTCTGTCAAACAGATTTTATGGAACCTTATTCAAAATAAGTTTTTCACTGTTTATGCGTATCCCTTGAATGAAATGGTAACTCAGAGCGACTCATGATTAACCTTATCATGTCCAACATAATTCGGTTTCTCGGTTCGGACACACCGTCAAATTGACGTGTTCAGGGAGGAGTCCTCATTGAAAGAATACTATACTCTTTCAAGTATTTGAGAAACTTATTGCTTAAGTATTCTCCATCATGGTCTAACCGTGACGGTTTTAATACTTTAGCCGATCTGTTTGTCTACTTCGTGTCGAAACTCCTTGATTTCATCAAAATTTTCTGATTCGTGTTTCAATAGAAACACATAACCATAACGCGATGCCACATCCGTAAAGGTCACGAAACATTCATATCCATCTCTAGCCTAGCTAGACATGGGCCCACTTACGTCACTATGAACAAGGGCTAACATATCAGTGGCATTTGTACTTTTACCAAGTAAAAGGTGTTATAGGCACCTTGCCCAATAAACTAGATTCGTAGACATTATTTGAATAGAATCAAATCTGTCCTAGTATCCACTCTTCTAAAGTGTGGATATACGAGTCTTGTTTAATTGTGTCCCAGACAACAATGCCACAATTAAGTCTCAACTGATTAATTCAGTTTGAGCTATTTGTTTGTCATGTCATATGTTTGAGATTTATTTATATTCAAAATATAAATACTGTTATTCACATCTAATGTGTTTATCTCAATATCATCTTTATAAAATAAAACACTTTAGTGTTATAGAATATAAAGGTATACCGCAACGGGTTAAACTCTGATATAGAGATAATGTATCTAGTCAAACTAGTTACATTGTAACAGTTTCCTAATTAAAGTACATACTCGAAGGGTAGTTCCTAAACTTAGGTTTCTACGGTAAACTAAAACAGCGAATGTCGTCCCGTTTCCGATTCGTAGATCAATCTCAACTGAAGTCAGTATCCTGCTTGTCAGCAGATTCTGCACATCAGTACATATTTATGTACCACACTCAGTATCTAAAATCCAATTTTAATACTAGTAGCGAACATGTTTATGACTAACATACTTGAAGCCAGAGCCTTGCACCGTCTTCAATTCCTTCATGTCTACCTTGTCCATACGGCAGTCACGCTTCCAGTGACCCCGTTTGCCACAGTCTAGGCAGACATTTTGGGATATGTCTTTTGTCTTCCCAGAAGATTGTAATGATTTTGCCTTTGCCCTTTTTTCACACTCAGAAGCCTTTGGCCAAGCCTTGGCATTCTGGAATGTCGAAGTAAGATGCGCCTTGCGCTTCTTGCCCTATTGCAAACTTTGGCTTTGTCTCCTTGAGTGTAGCCATTAACTCTCCAAGAGTTTTCTATTGCAATTTTAGTACTTCTAAAATCTAAGGATAGATCTATGAAGATCCTTCAATTTCATTATCATACTATAAGGATCCAATCCTTAGTTTTGATTAAGAAATTAAGGAATCTTTTTGGCAAGTTTATTGGATTAAGCACTAAAGTTATCATCACATGAATATTCCAAATATCATGTTCTATTATTTGCTCAACTCCGGGCTTAGGCTCGAGAAATCACTATATCAACTAAAGTAACTCTTCGGTCTCCAGGACTATCCTGAGATTTTATTCCCAATTTTAAAATTAAAGTCGTTTAAA
>SKCR01028408.1:0-19119 GCA_019454045.1 Zanthoxylum bungeanum
CTTTGCTAAGTGTTTCTCGACATTGTATATCACATCCAGCTTGGAATCTAGTGCTGTGTTGGCTCCAACTTCATAAATTCCCTGTAATTCTTTGGATCCATGCTCCTTTCTGTTGGCCATAAAGAATTGTTGTTGTCCATTTCTTCAATTAAGTCACAGGCTGATCTTCTCCTTTTGCCCATCAAAGCTCCTTCAGCAGCAGCATCAATTGTGGTTCTCATTATTCCAGAAAGTCCATTGTAGAAGGTTTGGACTTGCGCCACTTTGCGATCTCATGATGAGGACATTTCCGAGTAAATCTTGAATCTTTCCTTAGCTTCGCAAATGATTCTGAATCTTGTTGTACAAAAGATGTGATGTCATTCATCAACTTTGCGTTTATGGTGGCAAAGTTGAAGGAATTTGTGGCTAGAGTGTCTTCCAAGTTGTGATGGAACTATTGGTAGTGAATGTAGCCACGCCTTAGCTCTTGTCTTCAGGGAAAATGGAAAACCCTCAGTCACATTGCTTCTTCAGCTGCTCGGTTGAATTGAAAGTATCGCAAACTTCTAGGAAGTTGCTGATGTGGGCATTAGGATCTTCAATTTGCACATTCCCCCAAACTTTACGACTTACTGAACAATCTGGATGCATGTTTTGATGTCACCTGCATTTGCTTGGCAATGGAGGAAGTAAAATACAGAAAATGAGTCCGTCAACCCCCGGAATGGTTCGTCTCGAATGGGAATCGTGTTGGACAAAATGACCCATAGCGTCACTATTTGCACAGATCATTGTGTTGTTGTAGCAAATTAACTATGTAACAAGGAAATTGCACTCTCGTCATTTGTGATTAGATCACCATAGATATATAAATGAAGAGAGGTCCCTATGATTAGTTCCTGGATTGAGATGATATGAGACAGTATCAGTCCACGAAGGATTAATCATTAAATATCCCTAGCCGTAGTATTATCGAGACTGGACATCGATAATGCGGAATAGGCTAGTATTGCACTTGTGCGCGTTGTGAGGGCACAACGGCATAGTTCTCATATATATAAGTATTGGATACTTGTGCAAGTGCGATAGTAGGAGTCGGTTTCACCGATGGTACGGGAAACAGCTTCGCTCTGGATAGACCCTTCGGAATCCCATTGGTATTATGACTAGGTGTCTATGGGAGGCCGAAATCAAGGTAGGTGTGTATAGTCTTAACCTGAGACTTACATCGCTAATACTTACGACAATCGGTAAACTTTGGTTTTGGTGGTTGGGGGATCTTAACTGGTTCTGTGTTCACCACTTCTGGGTTTATCAGAGAGTCGTAGTGTATTGGATGTGATGTCGAGACGGAAGTATCACTCCAGTCATAATGGAGATGATGTCACGCAGGATACGGTATTAGTGCTCTTTTAGTGATGCGCATCCAATCGGGTATTATGACCAGGTCATGAATATCCGATTATAGAGACTAGTTACCAGACATCCGATATGTGTTTCGGACGGGGCAGACACTTATCCAGCCCCAGCCCTAGCACGTGATTATCCGATACTGGGCCGATATGCACAATACAATTGTATACTACGCTTGATACAGATCTAGATATTCTTTGATGAATATGTCCGGAGAACCTGGGAAGACTTGGTGCTTTGCTAGGAGTCGACCTTGTCTCGTAAATCGGGTAGAACGTAGTACTGGTACGTACGTGATTCGGATACTCCGACGACCGTATTTACTGCCAGATTATCCGGGGATCTCATGGGTCGCTTCCCGATAATCCACCGATGACGCACAACTCGCACTCTTGAATAATCTGGGATTATAATAGAAGAGAGAGAAAATTAATCTAGGATTAATAACGGAGATATTTTATCCGGGATAAAATATCGTCTAAAGAGAGAGAACGATTAATTTGGAATTAATCGATGAATTAATATATTCGATATATTAAACGAAATTAGATTTCGACGCGGAATTAAAATTAGATTTTAATTCGGGCAAACGAGTTAATTCAGAATTAATTCGTTAGCGACGTAAATAATAATTTCGCAGGCGTAATTATTTATTTAAATTCGATTGAATTAACGTCGCGACGTAAGCTCGGTATTTCGGAAATATCGAACCCGAACGCGTGAGTGCACGTGGGCCCACTTTCATTGGGAAACGTGTGGGGCCCACATGACACATGTCAAGATATGCATTAACTTTGACACATGTCATATTATGCTTATTTGACACTCTAATGCTTTGCATGGAGATTGTGTACAATGCACTCAATGGTATTGCATGGAAATGAAGTGTTTGACACTCTAAGCCTTTGCATGAATTTGTGTCATAAGTTTATTATTAATTTAATAAATTATGGCATAAATATAAATTGATTTTTGGTAAATCATTTTAATTAACAAACCATTACACAATTCTCTCTCAAATTCTCTCTTCTCTCTCACGGCAATGGAAGCAATTCTTCACTGGTTTTGAACCAGTTTGGGCGTGACAATAGGGAAGCAAAGAGTGGTTTCTCATGGTGAGAAATCAAGTGCTAGCACACTACAAGTCTTGCGAAGGTGGTAGGGAGGTTCCCCCATGAGACGGGATCCATCCGACGAAGATTGGAGCTCCGTTTCTTCACCCAATTTTCTGTTTTGCAGGGCAGTGGACTGCATGCAGTGGGCATGAAAGGCAGTGCGTTTTTGGGCTTGAATCGTCTCCAAATCAACTCTACCGATCAATGTGAGTATTCCGCTACCTCCGTTGATGTGTTCACACATAATTTCATGTCTTGTTTGATCTTGGGACCTTATAGAAAACCAACAATGGCATCATGAGCTAAAGTTGCAAGCATGAAAAATGTAGGGCTTAAAATTTGGGTAAATGTTTGTTGAGCATGATTTGAATGAATTGAATGTTTGAGTATGCTTATAACATGTTTAAATTCATTTTGGTTGGACTAATTTGATGAAAAATGATTTGGAATTATTTTCCCCAAATATTTCCTTGGCCGAATGTAAATTGATTTTGAATCATTGGAATTTTGTTGATTTTAATTCATTGGATGAGTTAAAATCATGTAGGATGATGTTAATTTAATGTCAATTGGATTGTACTTTGAATTGAACATAAACCCTAAATTCCATATGTTGGCCGAATGGATATGCCCTTAATGTCTTTGGTATTTTGATTTTATGAACATTGATGTGTATGAAATCATTCGGGAAGTTAATACGTTGTCGATTGTGTAATTAATCGGATTGAATTCAAATCGGACAAAATAACCTTCCTTGGCCGAGAGCATGCAAGCATGTAAATGGGTTTGATTTTTCATTATGTGTGTTTGACATGTAAATGAATTAAGCATGATTAATTGGACTAATTTGGTGTTTTAAAAATATCGATTTAGTCATTAATCATGTAATGCACTTTTGGTAATTAAATTGCGTAATTGGATTTTTGGATTTAATTATTTGGGCCTAATTTGGATTTGGGCTTGAATGTTGTATTTGGGGCTATTGGGCTTGATTTATCAAGTTTGGTTTAGGCCAAGTGGATTGGATCCAATTGGGCCCAAAACCTTAACCATAAAGCCCAATTGCGACTAATGAACCTTTAATGTTTAATTGGGCCTAATGGGCCGAAATTGATTTCTAAGGCATTTTGGGTGATTCCACTATTGGGCTTTGGTTGCCGAAGCCCATGCCTAAAGAAATTAATTGAAGCCCATTAGACTTGAATTAAATTGACGTTGGACGTTAATCGGACTTTGAGTCCCGACACGATTGAATTTGGAATTTAAATCGTAAAAGGTTTATTAATATAAAGTGCAATATTCAATTTGGAATTGAATAGTGAATTAGTATTAAATACATGTTAAATTGGATTTAATATGTAGTTTAATTTAATTCATGAATTCGTACTTTGAGTACTTATTCGCAAAAACGAGTTTGACTCGAACAAAATCAAATCGTTGTTTGAACATTGGATGATCACTTAATTATCAGATTAATTAATTTGATTAGATTGATTGATAGCATGCTTGTATGTGTGAATACATGGTTGTGTGAATGAATAACGTATATCGGATGGATATTAGTCGGGTGGGCAATTTTGGAAATTGTTGTAATAAATTTGATTTATTAAATTGGACCTGCGTGTCCAGCCTTATCACCTTCTTTCTCTTTGTATTCTCTTCTCACCTATTCCCCTCTATGTATATGAGGTTTCTTTAGAAGTGTAGTGTAACGGGTAGAAGTAGTACAAGTGCTAGCTTGAGTGAGAAAGGGAGAGAGATTTGATCTAGGATCAATGTGTTAAGTATCCATCCGCATATCATTATTATTTTATTTCATACTCGCTTTATTATGTATTTAGAATGCATGTTTAAGGGTGTATGATGATGAGACCTTAACAAAGATAATTAAATTGGTAGCCAATTTGCACGCGAAAAACCCTCGTAAAATATCATGCGTTTTTCCTTCCATTGAGTGATTCTTACTCAAGATCCGAGATTGGCAGGGTTGTTGGCCAAAGTCAAGCCCTTGTCCATCAAAGATGTGTTTTAATCACGAGGCTTTGTTCCATATCGGTGTCTTGTCCAAGTTGTGGTTTGTTGGCCAAAGTCAAGACCACTTCTTGTCCATGACATTGATTACGAAGCTTCCATGTCAATGGGTCCGCGCTTGACTGGGATCATTAGGTTTGTTGTGCCAAAGCCAAGGCCTAGTTGATTCAGAGGAAAAAGGTTAGGGTATATATATACATTCGATATATAGGCATATAAGATATATGTTTCGGACTTGGATGTCCACCTAACCGGATCTAGGAATTGGATGAGATCCAATTGATCTTCGAGATCTACCTAGTTAATTATCATACAATTTGTTGGCCAAAGTCAAGGTTGTGTGTTATTTAACGGGATCCTAGCCCACTAGGAAACACGGTTTCCCGAGTACTCCACAGAGGGTTAGAGGCTCGACGAAAAATAGTGGGAGGCAAGTATTGAATTTGCAACATTCGTTCGAATACTCGCTAAACACGCTCATTTATTTTACTCGTCATATTAATCAAAAGTATTAGTGGACTAATATTTTATGTTGTTTTAAAATATATATAGTTGGACTATATACAAACTCATTCAATATATAGTTGATTTTATAATTGGATTATAGTAATCAATATAATTGAATTAAATGATAGTTGATTTTATAATGGGATTATAGTAATCAATATTAAATTATAGTTGATTAAATAATTGGATTATTGTAATCATTATAAATAGTACCTTATTAAAATTGATTAAATAGTTGGACTATTGAAATCAAGAAAGAATTGAAAGGTTGAATATTTAAAATATATAATCCTTGGATTAAATGTTTTAAATGATTTAATTTTCAATTGGGAATTAATAATAGGTTAATTTATTTGATAAAATAACTTATTATGACTAAGCCCATAATTAAGCAAATAGTAGAGCATAAAGTCTTTGGAAGATTTGTGATGATGACTTTAGTGCTTAATTAATATACTTATAATAAATCTATCTTTAGATTTAAAAGTATTAAAATTGCAATTAATAATTCTTGGAGAATTAATTGACTATTCTAGTGGAGAAAAGTCAAAGTTTGCAATTGGGCATGTAGCACAAGGTGCACATCGTTTCGATATTCCGAAACCCAAGGCTTGGCCAAAGGTTTGTGAAATATTGAAAAGGATAATTGACATATCCCAAAGTGACTACCATTTGGATATGGAAGACACGAAGGAATTAAAGAAAGGGCGAGGCTCTAACTTTAAAAAATATTTGTCAAAGTTATGTTCACTACTAGTATTGAAATTGAATTTAAATACTTAGTGTGGTACATAATACATATATGTATTGACGTTCAGAATCCGCTGTGAGCTGGATACTGGCTTCAAGCCGAGATTTCTTTGCGGATTGGAAACGGGACGAAAGTCGCTGTTTCGACCGTAGTAGATACCTAAGTTTAGGAACTACCCTTTGGGTATGTACTTAAATTAGGAAATGTTATATGTAACTAGTTTTACTAGAGACATTATCTCTATATCAGTGTTTAATCCAATGCGGATAAAACCTTTATATTCTAGAACACTAAAGTGTTTCATTATATAAAGTTGATACTGAGATAAATACATTGGATGTAAATAACATAATTTATATTTTGAATATAAATAAAATCTCAAACATATAAATGACAAATAAATAGCTCAAATTGATTTGATCAATGGAGACTTATTTGTGGCATTGTTGTCTAGGACACAATTAAACAAGACTCGTATATCCACACTTTTAAGAGTGGGTACTAGGACTGATTTGACTATTCAAATAAGGTCTACGAATCTAGTTTATTAGGTTAAATACCTAAAATACTATTTACTTGGTAATAGTAAAAGGGCCACCGATCTGTTAGCCCTATTCATGGTGAAGTAAGTGGGCCCATATCTAGCCAGGCTAGATGTGAACGTGAATATTTCGTGACCTTAACGGATGCAGCATCGCGTTGTGGTTATGTGTTTCTTTTGAAGAACACAGATCGGAAACTTTTGAAGTTTCGACACGAAGTAAATTAACAGATCGGCTATAGTATTATTCCGCCACGGCAAGACCGTAATGGAAAATACTTAAGCAGTAGGTTTCTAATGTACATGAAAGAGTACGGTATTCTTTCATATGAGGACTCCTCCCAGACGAGACACGTCAGTTAGACGGTGTGTCCGAACCTAAAACCGAATTTTTGTTGGACATGATAAGTTTATCACGAGTCGCTCTGAGCTACTATTTCCTTCAACAGGATATGTATTAACAGTGCAAAACTTATGGAATAAGGTTCCATATAAATCTGTTTGACAGATATCATATAGGATATGAACAGGGAAGAAACGAGTGGTTTCTCATTCCTGATAATTTGGGTATGCCAGGCATAACGTTTGGATGATACCAAACTAAGGACCCAAATTGGATAAGTGCCAATATAAGTTATCCTAAGGGAAACCTTAAGTATAGTACTTATAATCCCACATGAGAACAATGTAATTGTTGCTCACCATGCGGTTTTCCTGAGAGGAATACCGATATGCAGTGGTCAGTGGGAGGATAGTGATACTCGATGAAAATCGAGTAGTAATACTGTTCAAGGCACGAAGTCCGTAATGGAACACAAATAGTTCATCTATGATGATGAAACTATACCATTAATCTTCAAATACACAAGAACTAGTAGATCGGATAGAGTCAGAAAACAACCTAGGGTATGGGTTTCTGATCTAACCTCATAAAGATGTCAATCTTATGGAGGTGTACCATCCGACTACGTTATGAGGAAGTGATACGAGGTATCGACTCCCTGTTATGGCAAAGTGCCATGAGTCCGAAATGGATTCCATGTATAACAACTATGTTTGGATACTAGTTGTTGTACCACAAGGCGTGTGCCTATGGTACATTAAACGTCTTCAAGGAAGACATACATGGAAGGCAACATACCAACGTGCAAACCTAAGTTTTGACGGAAAGGTATCGTTATCAACATTATGTTAATAACGGTTCAACCTTTTACCTGTTGCCATGGTAAATCCATTTTGAAGATGCTTATTGATAACTATATATTTCATTTATGAAATATGTCAGTTACAAATCAAAATCGCTTTCCTGAAAAGGAAACCTTTTGGAGGATGTTTACAACATCCTGACGATTTTGTATAACCGACAAACAAGGTTTGCGGGTTATTCGATCCATGTTTGGATTGATGCAAGCATAGGTTCTTGGAACTGTCGTTTTGAAATAATCATAATGGTTTATGATTTGACTCAAAACGAAATAATTCTTGTGTATATAAGGAGGTTAGTGGGAGAGCGCACTGACAGTGAAATTCCCATAAAACTATTGTTGAAAGCTTGGCTTTCAATAGAAATTCTCCGTAGAATTTGGGGAGTAACAACCTTTATTAGAGGAATAAAGATCTACTGGGATAGATTTGGAGTTGTTAACACTCTCTGGGAAATTGTACATTTAAAATGTACTTGTATTGGTGTCTCATACGCTTCAAGCATATGGAGTCACAATCAGGTCAATCCAAGTGACAGTCACTGGATTGAAGTTAAGAACATCTGTTAGTATCTCAGAGAACTAAAGATGCTATCTTAAACTATGGAGAAGGAGAACTTGAAGTGACTGGGATCACTGCTGCAAGTTTCCAAACAGTTAAATACTACGGTACTATAAAGTTTGAAACACGGGACAGTGAGCTGGAAATCTTCCAAGCAAGATAACTGTTGCCGAATAAACAACAAATGCGGATTATTGCTGCAGCTGAGGCAGCAATAGAAGTCTTTTGGTCGAAAGTAAATCTAATTAGATTAGATATAGTTCTGTTAGCAGCTGAGCTAGGCGTCAGCACAGGCTAAGGAATTAAAGGTCTCATCGACGATCCAGATATATACTTCTATATCATCTGATTCGTTCGGATCATACATCGTGGCGATGTGATGATCGTATAAATCGCGTCAAACGATAATCGAACAAATCCGCTGACGAAAACCTTTCCTCAGCAATTTGAGCGAACCGTACATAGTTCAGGTGTAGGACACTTGAGTGACTCGCAATGTGCCAAGTGGGAGATTGTTGGACAAAATGACCCATAGCGTCACTATTTGCACAGATCATTGTGTTGTTGTAGCAAATTAACTATGTAACAAGGAAATTGCACTCTCGTCATTTGTGATTAGATCACCATAGATATATAAATGAAGAGAGGTCCCTATGATTAGTTCCTGGATTGAGATGATATGAGACAGTATCAGTCCACGAAGGATTAATCATTAAATATCCCTAGCCGTAGTATTATCGAGACTGGACATCGATAATGCGGAATAGGCTAGTATTGCACTTGTGCGCGTTGTGAGGGCACAACGGCATAGTTCTCATATATATAAGTATTGGATACTTGTGCAAGTGCGATAGGAGGTCGTGTTTCACCGATGGTACGGGAAACAGCTTCGCTCTGGATAGACCCTTCGGAATCCCATTGGTATTATGACTAGGTGTCTATGGGAGGCCGAAATCAAGGTAGGTGTGTATAGTCTTAACCTGAGACTTACATCGCTAATACTTACGACAATCGGTAAACTTTGGTTTTGGTGGTTGGGGATCTTAACTGGTTCTGTGTTCACCACTTCTGGGTTTATCAGAGAGTCGTAGTGTATTGGATGTGATGTCGAGACGGAAGTATCACTCCAGTCATAATGGAGATGATGTCACGCAGGATACGGTATTAGTGCTCTTTTAGTGATGCGCATCCAATCGGGATATTATGACCAGGTCATGAATATCCGATTATAGAGACTAGTTACCAGACATCCGATATGTGTTTCGGACGGGGCAGACACTTATCCAGCCCCAGCCCTAGCACGTGACCATCCGATACTGGGCCGATATGCACAATACATTTGTATACTACGCTTGATACAGATCTAGATATTCTTTGATGAATATGTCCGGAGAACCTGGGAAGACTTGGTGCTTTGCTAGGAGTCGACCTTGTCTCGTAAATCGGTAGAACGTAGTACTTGGTACGTACGTGATTCGGATACTCCGACGACCGTATTTACTGCCAGATTATCCGGGGATCTCATGGGTCGCTTCCCGATAATCCACCGATGACGCACAACTCGCACTCTTGAATAATCTGGGATTATAATAGAAGAGAGAGAAAATTAATCTAGGATTAATAACGGAGATATTTTATCCGGGATAAAATATCGTCTAAAGAGAGAGAACGATTAATTTGGAATTAATCGATGAATTAATATATTCGATATATTAACGAAATTAGATTTCGACGCGGAATTAAAATTAGATTTTAATTCGGGCAAACGAGTTAATTCAGAATTAATTCGTTAGCGACGTAAATAATAATTTCGCCAGGCGATTATTATTTAAATTCGATTGAATTAACGTCGCGACGTAAGCTCGGTATTTCGGAAATATCGAACCCGAACGCGTGAGTGCACGTGGGCCCACTTTCATTGGGAAACGTGTGGGGCCCACATGACACATGTCAAGATATGCATTAACTTTGACACATGTCATATTATGCTTATTTGACACTCTAATGCTTTGCATGGAGATTTGTACAATGCACTCAATGGTATTGCATGGAAATGAGTGTTTGACACTCTAAGCCTTTGCATGATGAATTTGTGTCATAAGTTTATTATTAATTTAATAAATTATGGCATAAATATAAATTGATTTTTGGTAAATCATTTTAAGTAACAAAAACCATTACACAATTCTCTCTCAAATTCTCTCTTCTCTCTCACGGCAATGGAAGCAATTCTCACTGGTTTTGAACCAGTTTGGGCGTGACAATAGGGAAGCAAGAGTAGAGTGGTTTCTCATGGTGAGAAATCAAGTGCTAGCACACTACAAGTCTTGCGAAGGTGGTAGGGAGGTTCCCCATGAGACGGGATCCATCCGACGAAGATTGGAGCTCCGTTTCTTCACCCAATTTTCTGTTTTGCAGGCAGTGGACTGCATGCAGTGGGCATGAAGGCAGTGCGTTTTTGGGCTTGAATCGTCTCCAAATCGACTCTACCGATCAATGTGAGTATTCCGCTACCTCCGTTGATGTGTTCACACATAATTTCATGTCTTGTTTGATCTTGGGACCTATAGAAAACCAAACACATCGGTGGTTGCAACGTTCAACGGTTCAGGTTTCATGTAATAATTACTTTCTTGGACTTCTCGCCTTTACCTTTCAACTGTTTATGGTTCTTTCAATTTCTTGGGTCAAGCGATCAGAGTTTCAAAGCTTCTGGTTCGTCTCATGTAGTTTCTGAGACCTGAAACCAAGAAAACAAAAACAATAAGTAAAAAGAAATTAGATAACAAGAACGTATGTAAACCCCAAAATTAATGTGAAAGATAAATAAAGTCCCGGCAACGGCGCCAAAAACTTGACCGTTGCGTTAATCACACGCGTATAACGCAAGCGCACGTATCGTTCAAGTAGTATAAAAAGTATCGATCCCCGAGGACTTAAAACCTTTTGTATTAATTTATGAATGTTTGTTAAATGTTTCAAGTATCTAATGGATTGATTGTTTGATTGGGTGGTTGACTTTAAAATTAAAACAAGTAAATAAAATTGCTTGAAAGTAGATGAAGAAAATTCAAATTTATAAAAACTATCCAGTGTGTGAACCTTCCAATATCTTTAAAAGATAAAGTTGTTATTCATGTCTGTGTAATATATCGGTTTACTAACCTGGAACATTAAATCATGCGAAAGCCTTGTCGATGGTCAGACGCAAATACCCAGTATAAACCCAATTGAACCATATGTCTATGTCAACCAAATTACCTGGATTCATTAAGATTAAGTTCCAATTATGGCTACCCCCGCCCTGACAGGTATATGTCTATCATGTAAGGAAATCTATTAAAGGGTTATCTATCCTCAAGGAAGATCGTGGGCTATTAAGTCTAAGGTTGAAACCTAAAATTCCTTTGTCATGTTTATTTTAGATTTACCAGATCAATCTTATTAATGGCCAATTAACAAGACGCATTAGCTTAAGACTTAATAAGTAAACCTTTAAATACCCGAACTATAAAATAACCCCTTATAAACCGGTGATATTGGATTTCATCACAACCCCAGATAACTGGCTTAGTTAAGACACATATTTACGGGTAGTAAGAAAAACTTAAATAAAATAAAAGACATAAAGTAAAATACTAAAAATTAAATGCTGAAAAGTAAATGCTGAAAGTAAATCTGCTGAAATTAAATACTGAAAATTAAATGCTGAAAAAGTAAAAATGCTGAAAGTAAATTGCTGAAAGTAATTGCTGAAAAGTAAATGCTGAAAGGAAATTGCTGAAATGCTGAAAAGTAAATAAAGTAAAATTACAATAAAAGAAAATGCTGAGATAAAAATATCCACTTTTATTACTTCTATTTTAGATATCTCCCTTAATATAATATATTAACTTTGCATGATAATTACCAACCAGCCATATAGGCGGTATCCAGATTAAGTCAAATTAATAATTAATTACCAACCGACCAATCAGGCGGTATCCAGTTTAGTCAGGTTAAAACCAATTTAAATAATTACCAACCGACCAATATGGCGGTATCCTCGTTAAGTCAGGTTTTAACTAATTTATTTATTATAATTAAGGGAGATTAATCTAAATATTAGTAATAAAAGTTTTAACTTTTACCCAGCAAAGGGGAGTTACCTCATCATTACTGAAAAGTAAAAACTGAAAATTAAGAAAGAAAAGTATTGTGCGTAAAAGTAAATTGCGGAAAGTAAAAACTGAAAAGTAAAGAAAAGAAAGTGCGAAAGCGGAAGTAATTACTGAAAGCTATAAATAAACAAACAAGATACAATCTTCTTAGTATGATTATGGAATTCCTTAGAAGAAAGTATGAATTTTACAAATGAAATGGCTTGGTATTTATAGGCAAAATTTTGCCTCCATCAAATCATCCACCAAATCCATTATTAATTGCTCCACTAATTATCCACTAATTGCTCCCACCAAATCCATTATTAATTGCTCCACAATTCTTATCATGTTTGGTGGTGATTGATAATTTTTATTATTTATTTATTATTTATTTTTGGCTTTGAAAATAATTGAAATGACTTTAATAATTGCACCACAACACACTTCTGGATGGTTAATCAATTTCGGGCATGAAAATGTTCAGAATTAGAAATTATTTTGTCTTTAAAAGTTGTAGATCTTTGAGTCTTATTTAATCTGGAACTTGAATCAGCTCAATCCAATATCGGAGTAAGAGTTATGCCCAAAATACAACAGATACACAAAACTGGAATTTCCAAAACTGCACTTCGTTCAAAACGCCCTTCAAGTTTCCAATCTCCAAAATTAATATGTCACGTCCAATTTTTTACCCTTATTTGACCCACATTTCGTCCTGAATGATTTCATTATGTCCCAATATTATTTTATCTGCAAAATAAACTAAAACACATCAAAACCTTCATAAAACCCGAGAAACTAAACAAAATATTAAGTAAAAGGGGCGGTAAATATTGATATATTTTCCGCTCATCATAAATCTGGTCGTCGGACTATCCGAACACGTAAGTACCTAGTAGTACGTTTTTTACCGATTTACAAGACAATGTTGGCTTCTAGCAAAGTGACATGCCTACCCAATTCTCCAGAAATATCCTTACAGGAATATGTGATCTATATCAGGCGTAGTATACGTAGTATTGCGTATTTCGATCCAGCATCTGATGTCACATGCTAGGCCTGGGGCTGAAATTGTGTCTGCCATGTACGAAGCACATATCGGATCTCTGGTAACTAGTCTCTATATCGGATAAACATGACCTAGTCATTTTATCCCGATCACTGCAGTACATAAGAGAACAAGTTTTGTATCCCACATGATCATCATCTCCACTATGACTGGAGTGATACTTCCATCTCAACATCACACCCAATATACACTACAATTCTCAATATACCCAGAAGAGGCGTACACAGAACCTGTTAAAGCCATGGACAACCAAAACCAAAGTATATTGATTGTCGCAAGTATTAGCGGTGCAAGTCTCAGGTTAAGACCAAATACACCTACCCTGATTCGGACTTCCATAGACACATGGTTATACTACCAATGGAATTCCGAGGAGTCTATCCAGAGCGAAGCTATTTTCCATACCATCGGTAAAACAAAACGTCCTACTACACTTGTATGAGTATCCTATACCCAAATATATGAGAACTATGTCGTTATGCCCTCACAACGCGCACAAGTGTATAATACTTAGTCTTTTACGCATTATCGATGTCCAATCTTGAATAATACTCTGACTATGGGATATTTAATGATTAAACCTTTCTGAATTGATACTGTCTCATATCATTTTAATCTGGAACTAATCATATGAACCTTCTACCATTTATACATCTTGGTAATCTAATTACAAATGATAGAAGAGAAAATTTCCTTTGTCACATAGTTAATTTGTACAACAACACCATGATCTGTACAAATAGTGACGATATAGGTCATTATTGTCCAACATATACAACTATGGTTCACAATGTGGGTTTATGGGAGTGTAGGCAAAGGCTCCCGCTAGCGAAGGATTGCCCATAACTAGGTCTCCCCCTCAAGGGTTGAGCGACCGAGTGAGCGCACCTTTTTTATACCCTAAGGTTCGTGCCAACGAGTGATGATACATGAATGACTGTCAAATGGATTTCTTATTGAAGATTCCCTAGGGGAGGGTGGAGCAAAACTCTCTTAAATACCATTGCCTCTTAGGCTCTTATCGCCTTGGTGATAGGAATAAACAATAGGTCCTCTAAATTAGTCCATCACGGGAAGGTTCGAGTAAATGATTATCTAGGTGCCTTCACAACTTTTCCTTTCATCTATAGAAATGTAGTGAATGAAGGAAGACACCAAACCATTACCTATCTCTAATAATGCCTTTGGTTAAACCCATTGTGACCCAACCCACTTGCAGACACAGTTAACTAAAGCAAAAATCACAAACATTACAAGACATTATTTCGGGGCCGATTCTCTATCCCCAGGGAGTTGCCAGACTGTATGACACAGAAATCGACGACGCTGTACCCGGGTCGCGGCCCGATCGGGAGTACGGAGTAGCCCGCGGGGGACTAAACCGGAGAATAAAGGAGTCGCCACCCAGTGTGAACTGGGAAATGAATTTAAGGCTGCACTCACCCCTCGCAAAGGAAGACCTCAAACCGTTAGGTTCGGAATGGTCCCTTACTTATGCCACTTGTAATGAACGGATTTATGCGATAATATAACCGAGTCTACGCAACATACATACGCAAGAACAACTTATATCTAAGTTTGCATACTTAGGGGTAGAACCTATATCTAAGTTTGCATGCATAAAAGTAAATCGACATAACGGTAAGCATAAAATTTAATAAACATATTAAATTGATAAATGTGGAAACAGAAATAAATAGTAATTATCTAAACATAAACATTGAAGAGATATAATTAAGCTCCTAATGTGAAAGAAATAACTAAATTATGTATGGAAATAACGTGCTATTTCTAATGAACCATGGATAAACACAAGATTAGATAAAAATGAAATATGTGCGTTTCTCAAGTAGTACGAGGAATTGTATCCCAGGTTCAGACCGCACTACCGTCCATTCGGATTCGGCTACGGAATTTACGTCTGGGTTTTCATCCGATATCCATGAGAGATAGCATAAAATCATTCATCCCACAACAATAACGTACATGAACCAACAATACGCATGCTAAGAAACACTAATAATAAAAAGATGAACGAGAATAAATAAAAGGGTGTGCCTTCGGGTCTTACCTTTTAAGTCGCCTTTTGGAAATGCGTTACGCTGCCGTCGGAAGGGTTAATGCTCCGCAACTCCTCTGGTTCACTGGTTCAATGTTTTCCTTCGTCGCCTCGCTATTTTGGGCTGCTATTTTCTCTGTTTTTGCTACTGTTTCTAGTCGTTGTTTTTTGGTTATTATTTGCGGTATTTATAGGGTGTTTTGGATGACTGTTTATGCAGTTTGGGGCTATTTGTGCGGCAATGGGGAAGCTCTTCTCTTGTCTTGGGCATGAATGTGCTGAGGTTTAACGTGATGAGGGGCTATCGGTCTTCACATGAAGGATTCTGTGAGGGTTTGTTGTGTGTTTAATTTAGGGTTTCATGTTATGTTTGTGAGTTGGTGTGGGGAGATTGCTTATAAATGGCATGCCAAGTGTGGAGAGTGGAGTCTGAGTGGTGCATGGCTGTGTGAAGTGTGAGGGAGTGAGTGGCTGATCTATGCGTGCAGGGCTGTGTGTACGTGTGTCAAGCAAAGGTGAAGGCCTGTGTGTAGATGGTTGGTGGTGAATGAGTTCAATTAGTGGAGAAAAGAATAAGAGAAGAAGGGAAGAAAGCTAGGGCGTGAATGTGGTGAATGAGCTCTAGCCTCCCAAAGGTTTGGTTTGTGTGTCTTTTTATAAGAGTGGGTTAGGGTTTTCCTTGTATGGGTAGGAAATAAAGATTGTGTAATAATGGGGAATATCTTCAATTAGTGTGTTATAAGGAAAAGATCTATTCAATTTAGGAAGGTGATTTGTTTTAGTTTTGGAAAGGGATTTATGGGATTTGATTTGATTTATTTAATTTAGGCATGTGATTTATTTAAATTAGGAAGGTGATTTTTAGATTTTAACATGTGTTTAATGTGTGGATATTTTTTGGAGGGGATTTAGTGGGGCCTGGCGGTGGAGTTTGGTTCTTTGGTGGGCTTGGGCGTGGGGCTTGGTGGTGTGTGGGCTTGGGCGTGTGGCTTGGTGTGGGTACGAGGATTTTTGGTCAAATCTAATAGTTAAACCAGAGACCAATCGAGCAAACCGAGGCTAAGCAAACAAATGAAATCTGGAAAGGTATTGATTTTTAAATTTTCCCTTCCGACGTCCGTTTCCCGCGACTTTCACAACTTAAAGGGTAGTGCCTCTATACGAGGCTCATCATCGGGCCTTATGCAAAAATGCAGTGTCTACAATCCCGTTAAATAACACACAACCTTGACTTTGCCCAACAAGCTGTATGATATTTAACTAGGTAGATCTCTGAGATCAATTGGATCTCATCCAATTCCTAGATCCAGTAGGTGGACCTCCAAGTCCAAAACATATATATACAATATATATGCCAATATATCCAATATATTTTTCTAACATTTTCCTCTAAATCAACTAAGCCTTGGCTTTGGCTCGGGACCCATTGAATTTGGAAAACTTAGTAATCCATGTCGATGAACAAGAAGTGACCTTGACTTTGGCCAACAAATCACAACTTGCCCAAGACATGCGATATGGAACAAAGCTTTCATGGTTAAAACACATCCGCGATGGACATTGATCTTGACTTTGGTCAACAAACCAATGCCATTCTTGGATCTTGAGAAAGAACCATTCAATGGAAGGAAAACGCTTAATATTTGATTGAGGGTTTTTCGCGTAAATTGGCAACCAATTTATTATCTTTGGTTAGGTCTCATCATACACCCTTAAGCATGCATTCTAAAAGCATAATAAGGCGCGAATAAAATAATAATGATATGCGGATGGATATTTAACAAATTGTTCCTAGCATAAATCTCTCAATTTCCTCTCCCCGGCTAGCACTATTCTAACTTCTACCCAATTACATAATAAAATAAAGAAACTTCACTACATTGAGGGGAATTGGTGAGAAGAGAATTACAAAGAGTCAAGAGATAAAGGCTGGACACGCAGGTCCAATTTAATAAATTCTAAATTTATTACAATAATTTCCAAAATTTCCCTCACCCATCTAATATCCATCCGATATACATTATTCATACAATACATCCATGTATTCACACAAAGCATGTTATTCAATCAATCTAATCCAATTAATTAATCTTTGAATTAAGTGATCATCCAATGTTCAAACAACGATTTGATTTGCGCGAGTCCAACTCGTTTAAGAATAAGTACTCAAAGTGCGTATTCTTGAATTATATCGAGCTACAATTTTAAATCCGATTTAAATTGTGTATTCAATACTAATTCATATTTAATTCTAAATTAAATAATTACACTTTATTAATGCGCCTTTTAGACTTATATTCTAAATCCAATCTTAATGGGTCTCAAATGCCCAATTAACATCCAATGTCAATTTAATTAAAGTCCAATGGGATTTCAATTAATTTCTTAAGGCATGGACTTTGGCAATCAAAGCCCAATAAGGAATCACCATTTGCCATAAAATTAATTTTGGCCCATTAGGCCCAATTAATTATTTAAAGGCCCATTTATTATATTTAGACTTAACGGAATGGTTTTAGGCCCAATTTGGATCCAATCCAATTGTCCTAAACCAACTTTGCCCAACCAAGCCTATAAGGCCCAAATATAACATCAATAGCCCAATTCCAAATTGAAGCATAATTAATTAAATTTCAATATTCCAAATTGTTGAGTTTCAATCAAGTCCCAAGATCAACAAACATGCATAAAAACGAGTGAATACTCATCAAATGAGGTCGGAATGGAATATGTTAGACATTATGTCCCATAGCATCACTATTTGTAAATGATATTGTATTATTGTACAAAATTAACTATGTGATAATGAAATTGCCTTTTGCCATTTTGTAATTTTATTTACTTTGATATATAAATGGCGAAAGTCCATATGATTAGTACTGGATTGAGATGATATGAGACAGTATCAATCCATAAATGTTTAATCATTAAATATCCCTAGCCGTAGTATTATCGAGACTGGACATCGATAATGCGGAATAGGCTAGTATTGCGCTTGTGCAAGTTGTGAGGGCACAACGGCATAGTTCTCATATATTTAAGTATTGGATACTTACGCAAGTGCGATAGGAGGTTGTGTTTTACCGATGGTACGGAAAACAGCTTCGCTCTGGATAGACCCGCGGAATCCCATTGGTAGTATGTCTATGTGTCTATGGGAGGCCGCATCAGGGTAGGTGTATATGGTCTTAACCTGAGACTTACATCGCTAGTACTTGCGACAATCGGTAAACTTTGGTTTTGGTGGTTGGGGACCTTAACCGGTTCTGTGTACACTCTTCTGGGTTTATCGAGAAGCGCGTAGTGTACTGGATGTGATGTCAAGATGGAAGTATCGCTTCAGACATATGGAGGTGATGATCACGCAGGGGCACAGAACTAGTACTCTATAAAAGGTTGCAACCGTCGGGACAATATGACCAGGTCAGGATTGTCCGATTTAAAGTGACTAGTTGCTTGATGTCCGATATATGTTTCGTACGGGGCAGACACTCTCCAGCCCTAGGCCTAGCATGTGATCATCCGATACTGGATCGATGTACGCAATACTACGGTATATACTACGCTTGATATAGATCTTATATTCCTATAAGAATCTTCTGGAGAATTGGGTAGGCATGGCGCTTTGCTAGAAGCCAACCTTGTCTTGTGAATCGGTTAAAGACGTAGTACGGGAGGTACGTACGTGTTCGGATTATCCAACGACCGTATTTAATGCCAAATATCCGGAGGTCTCTTGGGTCGC
>SKCR01028409.1:0-19298 GCA_019454045.1 Zanthoxylum bungeanum
CCCAATACAATTTTCTCAAAATTGATCATGTATTACTTCATATTACAAACATTTAAGCACACTCAAATCATCCAATGAACTTGTGCATCCAAAAATTCAACATAGTGAAAAGACCTCAATTTTCGGTCAAGCATCAACTTTAGGGAAAAAATCATCCAATGTATTTTTCTCAAAATTGAACATGTATACATCAAATATCATACATTTAATCATGCTTAAGTTATCCAATAAACTTGTGCATGAAAAATTCCAAATCTTCAAATGACCTACACATTCGGCAATGCATCAATTTTGGGGAAAAAATATCCAATACAATTTTCTCAAAATTGTTAATGTATTACTGCATATTACAAACATTTAAGCACACTCAAATCATCCAATGCATTTTTGTTAAAATTGATCATGTAATATATCAAATAACATACATATAAGCATACTTTAGCATCCAATTCCACAAGAACAAGCTTCAATCAATTTTCCCCAAATTAACCCTAATGTATTTCATGCTTAAACCTAGCTCAATGATACCATTGTTGGTTACTATAATTAGTCCCAAGGAAAGATTAAGCAATAGAAATACAAAATCATACATGCAAAGCTTGAAGGATGGCGGAAACATACTTACAAAGCTATGTGACGAAAATGGTGATGAGGATCCTTGAGCTCCAAGGATGAAGTTTCGGCCAAGCAAGAAGATGGAGAGAAGCTTCAAATCTTTGAGTATTCCAAGCTCCAATGTGTTTCCCTATCACCTCTTTTGTTCCTTGCTTGTGCTAGCAAAATGGAGAATGAGAAACACAATTTTCTGCCTTTGATATGCAGCTCACGGCGTGAGCAAGAGAGAAAGAAGAGGAGAGTGTTTCACTTTTTGATTTTGTTCCCTTTGCATGCCAAAACCGTGAGAGACAAAGGAAATGAAAAGTGATATGATATCTAATACCAAAAGAATTTTTAATGCAAAAAATCCTTCAAAACCGTGCATGGATTCCCTCCAAAATGAAATCCATCATCATTTGCCATCATTACCACACTTTGAGATTAGAGACAATGTATCATCCCTCAAAGGTGACTAGATACATCCACCATCTATTCGTATTAAGTAATGAGATATCGCGATGTGATTTGCGGATATCACTCGATTCAAAATACGAATGTGTCCGCAAACACTTTCGGGCTCGGTTTCGTTAATTCCGAATTAA
Organism: Zanthoxylum bungeanum; assembly: GCA_019454045.1. Lineage (NCBI taxonomy): Eukaryota > Viridiplantae > Streptophyta > Magnoliopsida > Sapindales > Rutaceae > Zanthoxylum > Zanthoxylum bungeanum. The sequence continues at coordinate 1,200 of SKCR01028409.1, forward strand.
CGAATTTTCGTCGCGACGTGAATTAAATAATTACGCCTTACGAAATTACTATTCAGTTCGCTAATGAATTAATTCTAAATTAATTCATTGCCCGAATTAAAATCCGATTTTAATTCCGCGTCAAAATCTAATTTCGTTTAATAATATATCGAATATATTATTTTATCGATTAATTCCAAATTAATCGATCTCTCTCTCTCTCCTAATAAGGCATTTTATCCAAGATAAAGTTCTCCGCAATTAATCCAAGATTAATAAGGTTCGAATCAAACGTCATAGGTGAATCTTCAGGAAGCGACCCAAGAGATCTCCGGATATGTGGCAGTAAATACGGTCGTTGGATAATCCAAACACGTACGTACCTCATACTACGTCTTTACCGATTCACAAGACAAGGTTGGCTTCTAGCAAAGCGCCATGCCTACCAATTCTCCAGAAATATTCTTACTGGAATATAAGATCTTTATCAAGCGTAGTATACCGCAGTATCGCGTATATCGATCCAGTATCGGACGATCACATGTTAGGCCTGGGGCTGGAGATGTGTCTGCCCCGTACGAAACATATATCGGATATCAAACAACTAGTCTCTTTAAATCGGACAATCCTGACCTGGTCATATTGTCCCGACGGTTGCAACCTTTTTAGAGGACTAGCTCTGTATCCTGCGTGATCATCATCTCCATATGTCTGAAGTGATACTTCCATCTTGACATCACATCCAGTACACTACGATTCTCGATAAACCCAGAAGAGGCGTACACAGAACCGGTTAAAGCCCTGAACCACCAAAACCAAAGTTTACCGATTGTCACAAGTACTAGCGATGTAAGTCTCAGGTTAAGACCATATACACCTACCCTGATGCGGCTCCCATAGACACGCAGACATACTACCAATGGGATTCCGCGGGGTCTATCCAGAGCGAAGCTGTTTTCCGTACCATCGGTAAAACACAACCTCCTACTGCACTTGCATAAGTATCCAATACTTAAATATATGAGAACTATGCCGCTGTGCCATCACAACTCGCACAAGTGCAATACTAGTCTATTCCGCATTATCGATGTCCGATCTCGATAACACTCCGACTAGGGATATTTAATGATTAAACCTTTTATATTGATACTGTCTCATATCATCTCAATACGGAACTAATCATATGGACTTTTGCCATTAATAAATCAAAGTAAATAATTTTACAAAACGGCAAAAGGGCAATTTGATTATCGCATAGTTAATTTTGTACAATAATACAATATCATTTACAAAACAGTGAGGCTATGGGTCATAATGTCCAACATATGTGTCTATGGAAGTCCGAAATCAGGGTAGGTGTATGTGGTCTTAACCTGAGACTTGCACCGCTAATACTTGCGACAATCAATATACTTTGGTTGCGGTCGTCCAGGGCTTTAACAGGTTCTATGTACGCCTATGCTGGGTATATTGAGAATCGTAGTGTGTTGGGTGTGATGTCAAGACGGAAGTGTCACTTCAGTCATACGGAGATGATGGTCACGTAGGATATGGTACTAGTACTCTTAAGTACTGCATTCATCGGGATAAAATGACAAGGTCATGTTTATCCGATATAGAGACTAGTTACCAGACATCCGACATGTGCTTCATACGGGGCAGACACAATTCCAGCCACAGGCCTAGCACGTGATCATCCGATACTGGATCGACATAAACAATGCTACGTATAACACGCCTGATATAGATCCTTTATTCCTGTAAGGATATTTCTGGAGAATTGGATAGGCATGGCGCTTTGCTAGAAGCCAACCTTGTCTTGTAAATCGGTATAAACGTAGTATGAGGTACTTACGTGTTCGGATAGTCCGACGACCGAATTTACTGCCAACATATCCGGGGATCTCATGGGTCGTTTCCTGAAGATTCACCGATAACGTATGACTCGCACTTTAATTAATCTGGGATTAATTAGATGAGAGAGAAAATTAATTTGGGATTAATTGCGGAGATATTTTATCTAGGATAAAATATCATTTAAAGAGAGATATCGATTAATTTGGAATTAATCGATTAAATAATATATTCGATATATTATACGAAATTGGATTTCGATGAGGAATTAAAATTAGATTTTAATTCAGGCGAACGAATTAATTAGAATTAATTCGTTAGCGATGTGAATAGTGACTTCGCTAGGCGTAATCATTTAATTACGTCGCAACGGAAAATTCGTTAATTTGGAATTAGCGAACCCGAGCCCGGGATTATTTGCGAGCGAATTCGCATTTCGAATTCGAGTGCGGCATGCAAGTCAAATCATGCGTCAAATCATTAGTCACTTTGAGTGATGTGACTACTTGTCACTTGATTGACATGAGTGATGTGAATAGTGATAGAAGTTGATGGAGGTAGTTGTGTGCATTAATTGCCAACTTTTGGCTCCAAATGTTGTTGACTTTTGGAAGGCATATACAACTTTTGGTCTTGAATTTTGATATAAGGTTTTTGAAACCAAAACACACAACTCTCTCTTCCTTCTCTCTTCTCTCCTTACACGCCCAAGGGGCTTCATTTCTTCTCTTTTGTTCAGCTCACTGTCGTGAGTTAGGGGAAGAAAAGTGATTGATTTTTGTGGCAAAAATCAAGAGAGCTAGCACTCCGAGAGACATGCGAATGTGATAGGGAAGTCCACCCATGAGCCGGGAATCGTTTGACGAAGCTTGGAGCTCAAAAATTGGAGACACATGGCCGAAAACAGTGAGCAACTCACTGCCATTGCCGAGCAGTCCATGGAGGTAGAATTTTAGTTTTGTTCGTCTTCGCGTCGCTCAACCAATCGATGTGAGTATTTCGCAATTTCGTTGATTTGTATTCACACATGTTTCATGCTTGTTTATGATCTTGGGACCTTAGCAAACACCAACATGATTGCCATTGTTAAGAACATATGTTTTGTAAATACAATTATTATAGTTGAGTTTGTATGTTAAGTTATTAAGTTTGGACCACGGTTCCATATATAATCAATTAGAGAAAAGAGTATTTGTATCTGTTTTTGGTTAGAAAGTCAGAGGCTTATGGGGTTAGTACGGTCTATCCCTTGCTGGTAGCATCTCCCAGATCGGGGATGTTACAAAGATGGTATCAGAGCATGGTCTAGGGAGTCAGTGACTATAGTGGTAGAGTGTTGGGGGGGTTTTTGTTGCGATTCTACTATAGTCCCAAGATCATTTAAGCAATGAAAATAATGTGAATACAATAAAGAAGTATGGCGGAAACATACTTACAATGAACGGATTTTTGATGTGTTGAACAAAAACAAAAAAATTTCTTCAAGCGTTTCCTTGAAGCTCTCGGCAATGGCCTCCATTCTGTGCTCCATGATTTTCGGTCAACTCCATTTGAAGATCTCCAAGCTCCAAGCTTTGAAAATGGATTCCATGCTCAAGGGTTTGTTTCCCTATCACATTTGGATGACTCTTTAGTGTGTTAGCACTTGGGAAAATTTGCCACAAATTCTTCCTAAGCTTTTTCTTGTTCTCGGAAATGGAGAAACAAAAGAGAGAAAAAAATGGCTCAAGGCCGAATGGATATGGAGAGGGAGAGAAGAAAAGTGTGTGTGTTGGTTGTGTTTGATTTCAAAAATCAAATACATAATTCATTTTCCAAAAATTGTACAAGGCATTTAAGCCTTCCAACTACCACCATCAATCATAAGTGACAACCATCACATCACTCAAAGTGATGTGACTTATATCAAAAGAATGACAAATGATGTGACGCGTGATGTGACTTGCGGGCCCCACTTGATTCGAAATGTGAGTGGGCCTGTAAACACTCCCGGGCTCGGGTTCGCTAATTCCGAATTAACGAATTTTTCCGTTGTGACGTAATTAAATCAAATTTAATTAAATAATTAAGCCTAGTAAAATTACTATTCACGTCGCTAGCGAATTAATTCTAAATTAACTCGTTCACCCGAATTAAAATCTAATTTTAATTCCACGTCGAAATCTAATTTCGTATAATATATCGAATATATTATTTTATCGATTAATTCTAAATTAATCGTTCTCTCTCTTTATATAGTATTTTATCCCAGATAAAATACCTCCGTAATTAATCCTAAATTAATTTTCTCTCTCTACTAATTAATCCCAGATTAATTATGTTCGAGTCATACATCATCGGTGAATCTTCGGGAAGCGACCCATGAGATCCCCGGATATGTTGGCAGTAAATTCGGTCGTCGAAATATCCGAACACGTACGTACCTAGTACTACGTTTTTACCGATTTACAAGACAAGGTTGGCTTCTAGCAAACCACCTTGCCTACCCAATTCTCCAAAAATATTCTTAAAGGAATATGTAATCTATATCAGGCGTAGTATATATAGTATACGTATTGCGATCCAGTATCGGATGTCACGTGCTAGGCTTGGGGCTGGAATTGTGTATGCCCCGTACGAAGTACATATCGGATCTCTGGTAACTAGTCTCTATAATCGGATAAGCATGACCTAGTCATATTATCCCGATAGCTGCAGCATATAAGAGCACCAGTTCCGTATCCTACGTGACCATCATCTTCACTATTACTGAAGTGATACTTCCATCTTGACATCACACCCAATACAGTACGATTCTCAATATATCCAGAAGAGGCGTACACAGAACTTGTTAAAGCTCTGGATGACCAAAACCAAAGTATATTGATTGTCGCAAGTATTAGCGGTGCAAGTCTCAGGTTAAGACCAAATACACCTACCCTGATTCGGACTTCCATAGACACATAGTCATACTACCAATGGAATTCCGAGGGGTCTATCCAGAGCGAAGCTGTTTCCGTACCATCGGTAAACACAACCTCCTATTACACTTGCATAAGTATCCAATACTTAAATATATGTTAACTATACCGTTATGCTCCCATAACACGCAAAAGTGCAATACTTGTCTATTCCGCATTATCGATGTCCAATCTCGATAATACTCCGACTATGGATGTTTTAATGATTAAACCTTCATGGATTGATATTGTCTCATATCTTATCAATCCGGAACTAATCATATGGACTTTTATCATTTATATATCCCGATAATCTAATTACAAAAGATAAAAGAGCAATTTCCTTTGTCACATAGTTAATTTGTACAACAACACCATGTTCTGTACAAATAGTGATGCTATGGGTCATAATTGTCCAACAATATCCCACTTGGCCTATAGCCAATCACTCAAGTGTCCTACACTTGAACTATGTACGGTTGGCTCAAACTTCTGTTGAGAAAAAAACTTTCGTCAGCGGATTTGCAAAATTATCATCTGATGCGATTTATTCGATCATTACATCGCCACGATGTATGATCCGAACGAATCAGATGAACAGTTGAAGTATATACTCAGATCGTTGATGAGACCATTAATTCTTTAGCCTGTGCTGTAGCCTAGCTCAGTTGCTAACAGAACTGCTCCTAATCCAATTAGGATTATTAATATCCAAATGGCTTCTATTGCTGCCTCAGCTGCAGCAATATTCTGTTTTTGTTGTTTATTCGGCAACAATATCTTGCATGGAAGATTTCCAGCTCACTGTTCCGTTATTCAAACTATATAGTACCTTTATTACGACTTATAGTCGTTTTTGTCGGTTTGGAAACTTGCAGCAGTGAACCCAGTCACTTCAAGTTATCATTTTCCATAGTTTAAGAAAGCATCTTTAGTTCATCTAAGATACTTAAGGATGTTCTTAACATCAATCCAGTGACTATCACATGGATTGGACTGATTGTGACTCCATATGCTCAAAGCATATGAGACACCAGGTCGCGTACATTTATTTATATGTACGAGTTCTCGGAGAGTGCCAACATTTTTTAGATCTATCCCAGTAGATCTTTATTCCTAGAATAAAAGTTGTCTCTCCCAAGTATTATATGGAGAATTTTTCACGAAAGCCAAGTTGTCTCTCCCAAGTATTATATGGAGAATTTTTCACGAAAGCCAAGCTTTCACCGATCATATTATGGGAATATCATTTCCAAGAAATGATATATCATCATTTTATAGGACAGTCACTGTCAGTGCGCTCCCACTAACTTCCTTATATATATAATAATCATTTTCGTTTTGAATTAAATCATATACCATTATGATTACATCAAAACTATAGTTCCAAGAACGCAATGTTTACTTCAATCCATAAATGGATCGAATAACCTGCAAAACTTGTAGGCTTGTTTTGGTACGGCAAAATCGTCAGGACGTTGTAAACATCCTCCAAAAGGTTTCCGTTTAAGGAAAGCGATTTTGACGTTCAGATGCCATATTTCATAAATGAAACATGCAGCATTAGCAAGCATTATCCAAATGGATTTAACCATGGCAACGAATAAAAGGTTACGTCGTAATCAACACAATGTTGATAATGATACCTTTTCGCTACAAGCCTAGCTTTGTACGTTGGTATGTTGCCATCCATGTATGTCTTCCTTGAAGACTTATATAGTACCAATAGGCACAATGCCTTCCGGTACAACAACTAGTGTCCAAACTTAGTTGGTATACATGGAATCCATTTCGGACATCATAGAACTTTGCCATAATAGGGAGTCGATACCCTGTATCACTTCCTCATACGTAGTATGTTCGTATTCCTCAATAAGATTGACATCTTTACGAGGTGAGATCAGAAACCCATACCTCCCAGGTTATTTTCTGACTCTCTCCGACTTACGCGGTTCTTGTGTATTCGAAGATTGTGGTACAGTTTCATCCTTGATGAAATGTTTTTGTTCCATTAAGGAATCGGTGCCTAGAACAATATTACTCCAACTTTCATCGAGTTTTACTTTCCTCCCACTTACCACTACATATAGGTATTCCTCTTAGGAAAACCGCATGGCGAGCTATAATTAAATTGTTCTCTTGTGAGTTGTATAAGTACTATACTTTGGTTTCCCTAAGATAACCTACAAATTAGGCACTTATCCGATTTGGTTTCTAGTTTGGAATCATCCAAACATATGCCTAGCATACCCAAATCTTCAAGAATGAGGTGTTTCGGTTTGGTTTCTAATTCAGTTTCTCCTTTTAGACACACCGCTCAATTGAGGTGTTTCGGGCGGAGTCCTTATTGAAAGAATACTATACTCTTTCAAGTAATTAAGAAACTTATTGCTTAAGTATTTTCCACCATGGTTTAACCGTGACGATTTAATACTTTAGCCGATATGTCTGCTTACTTAGTGTCGAAACTCTTTCAATCTATCAAAAGTTTCTGATTTGTGTTTCAAAAGAAACACATAACCATAATGCGATTCCACATCCGTAAGGTTACGAAGTGTTCATATTTACCTCTAGCCTAGCTAGATATGGGCCCACTTACGTCACTATGAACGAGGGCTAATAGATCGGTGGCACTTGTACTTTTACCAAGTAAAAGGTGTTTTAGGCACTTTGCCTAATAAACTAGATTCGTAGACATCATTTGAATAGAATCAAATTTTTCCTAGTACCCACTCTTCGAAAGTGTGGATATACGAGTCTTGTTTAATGTGTCCCAGACAACTATGCCACAAATAAGTATCATCTGATTAAATCAGTTTGAGCTATTTGTTTGTCATGTTATATGTTTGAGATTCATTTATATTCAAAATATAAATACTGTTATTCACATCTAATGTACTTATCTCAATATCATCTTTATAAAATAAAACACTTTAGTGTTCTAGAATATAAAGGTATACCCGCAACGAGTTATACTCTGATATAGAGATAATGTTTCTAGTCAAACTAGGTACATTTTAACAGTTTCCTAATTTAAGTACAAACCCAAATGGTAGTTCATAAACTTAGGTTTCTACAGTTAAAACAGCGACTCTCGTCCCGTTTTCGATTCGCAGATCAATCTCAACTGAAGTCAGTATCTTGCTAATAAGCAGATTCCGCACATCAATACATATTTATGTACCACATTTAGTATCAAAATCCAATTTTGAAACTAATAGTGAACATATTTATGACAAACATACGTAAAGCTGGAGCCTTGCCCCGCTTTATTTCCTTCATGTCTGCCTTATCCATACGGCAGTCACGCTTCCAGTGACCCTGTTTGCCATAGTTTAGGCAGACATATTGGGATATGTCCTTTTGTCTTCCTAGAAGACCGTGATGATTTTGCCTTTGCCCCTTTTAGAAGCTCTAGCTCTTCCTCCTAGAGCATAGCCATCAACTCTCCAAGAGTTTACTCTTGGTTCACAATGAACCTGCCCCAACTATCAGGTAGAGACTATAAGATCAAATCTTTGGTAGTCTCGGCCACGTAGGTAATGTCTAGTTAACCTAGCTGATCGATGTCAGCAATCATCTGTGACACCTAGTACTCGACAGATGTACCCTCTAACATACACGAGCGAAATAGCTTCTTTTGCAATTTGTACTTCTAAGATCTAAGAATAGATATATGAAGATCTTTAATTTCATCATCATGGTACAAGGATCTAATCCTTAATTCTGACAATGGAATTAAAGTGTCATTGCATTTAACATAATGGATTGAGCACTAAAGTTATCATCATATGAATCTTCCAAAGATCATGTTCTACTATTTGCTCAACTCCGGGCTTAGGTCCAAGAGGTTTCTCTATCAAATAAAGTAACTTCTCAGTTCTCAGGACTATCATGAGGTTTTATTCCCAATTTGAAAATTAAAGCCGTTTAAAAATATTTTCACCCAGGATTATGTTCTAAACGCTAATCTTTTAGTTATCATGATTGCTATAGTCCAACTATCCAATCAACGATTTCAGGTACTATTTAATATAATAATTAATATAGTCTAACTATATAATCAACTATAATTTAATTATTTAAATTCAAATATATTGATTACTATAATCCAATTATATAATCAACTATAATTTGATTGGTTAAATTCAAATATATTGATTACTATAATCCAATTATATAATCAACTATAATTTGAAGTAGTTTGAATACAGTCCAACTGTTTATTAAAACAATGATTAAATATTAGTCCAACTAATATATATTTAAATTATTGACGAAAAAATGAAATGAGCGCGTATTTGCAAGTAACTAAACGAAATTGCAAATTTAATACTTGCCTCCCAATATTTTTCGGCGAGCCTCTAACCCTCTGTTGAGTACTCGGGAAACCTTGTTTCCTAGTGGGCTAGGATCCCGTTAAATAACACACAACCTTGACTTTGGCCAACAAGCTGTATGATATTTAACTAGGTAGATCTCTAAGATCAATTGGATCTCATCCAATTCCTAGATCCAGTAGTTGGACATCCAAATATGAAACATATATCTTATATATGCCAATATATCCAATATATTGCCTAACCTTTTTCCTCTGAATCAACTAAGCTTTGGCTTTGGCACAACAAACTTAATGATCCCAGTTAAGCGAGACCCATTGACCTTGGAAAGCTTCGTAATCGATGTCGATGGACAATAAGTGATCTTGACTTTGGCCAACAAATCACAATTTGCACAAGACATGCGAAATGGAACAAAACCTTCATGATTCAAACACATCTGCGATGGACAAAGGCCTTGACTTTGGCCAACAAACCAGTGCCAATCTTGGATCTTGAGAATGAATCATTCAATGGAAGGAAAAACGCTTAATATATATTTAGGGTTTTTCGCGTAATTGGCCACCAATTAATTATCTTTGTTAAGGTCTCATCATACACCCTTAAACATGCATTCTAAAAATATAATAAGGCGCGTAAATAAATTAATAATGATATGCGGATGGATATTTAACACACTTTGTTCATAGAACAAATCTCTCCATTTCCTCTCTCCCGCTAGCACAAATCTTACTTCTACCCAATTACATAACACTTCTAAAGAAACCTCATTTACATTGAGGGGAATAGGTGAGAAGAGAAATACAAAGAGTCAAGAGGTAATAGGCTGGACACAAATGTCCAATTTAATAAATTCTAAATTTATTACAATAATTTCTAAAATTGCCCTCACCCATCTAATATCCATCTGATATACATTATTCATACATCACATCCATGTATTCACACAAAGCATGTTATCAATCAATCTAATCCAATTAATTAATCTGAAATTAATGACCATCCAATGTTCAAACAACGATTTGATTTGCGCGAGTCAAACTCGATTTAAGAATAAGTACTCAAAGTATGAATTCTCGAATTATATCAAACTAAAATATTAAATCCAATTTAATTTGTATTCAATACTAATTCTTTATTTAATTCTAAATTAAATAATTACACTTTATTAATGAGCCTTTAGCGACTTAGATTCTAAATCTAATCATTACGGGTCTCAAAGCCCAATTAACATCCAATGTCAATTTAATTAAAGTCCAATGGGCTTTCAATTAATTAGGCATGGACTTTGGCAACCAAAGCCCAACAAGGAATCACCATTTGCCAAAAATCAATTTAGGCCCATTAGGCCCAATTAAAATTTTAAAGGTCCATTATATTATATTTAGACTTTATGGATATGGTTTTGGGCCCAATTGGATCCAACCAATTAACCTAAACCATATTTGGCCCAACAAAGCCCATTAAGCCCAAATACAACTTTATAAGCCCAATTCCAAATTTAGCCCAACCAATTTAATTACAATATTCCAAATATCACAATTAAATTTTTTAAAGTGTATATGCCATAATTAATTAGTCAAATTAACATTTCCAAAATACCAATTACACTAATTAATCATGCTTTCTAATTATCAATTCATGTCCAACATAATTGAAGCAAAATCAATCCCATTTCCATGCTTATTAGCCACGACATTTTAGGGTTTTTGTCCGATTTCGATTTTAATTCAATTAAATCATAAATCAACATTTCCTAAGTCATTCAAACTCATCCAATGATTCAAAAAAAAAATCTTCATGACATTTAGGGCACACTAACTTTCGGCCAAGCCAAGTTTTTGGGGAAAATTTGATCCAATTCAATTTTCATCAAATTGATCAAAAATAACTCTAAGTTATCATCATTCAAGCATACTCAAACAATCAATTTCATCCATACATGGTCAAATCAATTTTACCCTAAATCAATTTCATGCTTAAATAAGGCTCTGATACCATTGTTGGGTTTCTACTATAGTCCCAAGATCATTCAAGCAATGAAAATAATGTGAATACAATAAAGAAGTATGACATAAACATACTTATAATGAACGGATTTGCGATGCGTTGAACACAAAAAAAAAAATTCTTCAAGCTTTTCCTTGAAGCTCTCGGCAATGGCCTCCATTTTGTGCTCCATGATTTTCGGTCAACTCCATTTGAAGATCTCCAAGCTCTAAGCTTTGAAAATGGATTCCATGCTCAAGGGTTTGTTTCCCTATCACCTTTGGATGACTCTTTAGTGTGTTAGTGTAATTGTTCCTAGAACATGCCAAGGATCTAATAAGCAAGAAAAGGTGTTCATAAATTCATTATAAGTTGTGGAATTACTTACATTGAATGAATTTGAGCTTTTAAAATTTTAAATGAAGATCTCCAAGATCCTTCCTTTGTTGATTCCAAGCTTTGAGTTGGTTTCCAAGATCCTTCATTTGTTGATTCCAAGCTTTGAGTTGGTTGAATGAAGATCTCCAAGATCCAACCTTTGTGTTGATTCCAAGCTTTGAGTTGGCTTCCCTATGACCTTAGAAGACTTCTTGAAGTGCTAGCTAGTTTGATTTTGCAACAAAATCAAAGAGAGGGTGACATGAAGCTCACGCCCATAGTAGAGAGAAAGCAAGGGTTTTTAGTTCTTTTGTGTGTTGTGTTCTTAGAATGAGAGAGAGAGATGCCTTTTGGTAAAACCAATTTACCCTTTTATCTAAACAAGGTGGTTGGGTAAATGGTTTCACCAAAACCATTCCAAGGTAGTTGGAAAGTTGGTGGCTTGGCATAAATGCCAACTACCCTCCCAACTACCACATGTGAAGTGGGCCCCACATTTGAATTCAAAATTCAAATGGATTCTACGAATGTTTGCCGCGGCTCGGATTCATTTAATCCGATTAAACGAATTTTTGTCGCTAAATAATTAAATCTAATTTAATTAAATGACGACGCCTCGTAAATATATTATGAATGCCGTTTACGAATTAATTCTAAATTAATCTGTTCGCTCGTATTAAAGTCCAATTTTAATATCGTAAATAAATCCAATTCATATTAATATATCCGATATATTAATTTTAGCCCATACAAATAAATTAAATAGAAAAAACAAATTTAACTTTTAAATTTATTTTACCGATTAATTCCAAATTAATCGCGTTCTCTCTCTTCCGAACACATTTAATCCCAGATTAAATAAAGCCTCAATTAATCCCAGATTAATTTTCTCTCTCTAAATTAATCCCAGATTAATTCTAGTTTAAGTCAACTGTCATCGGTGAATCTTTGGGAAGTGACCCAAGAGATCCCTGGATATGTTGGCAGTAAATACGGTCATCGGATTATCCGAATACGTGCGAACCTCGTACCACGTGCTTACCGATTTACAAGACAAGGTTGGCTTCTAGCAAAACACCGTGCCTACCCAATTCTCCAGAAATATTCTTACTGGAATATATAATCTATGTCAGGCGTAGTATACGTAGTATTACGTATGGCGATCCAGTATCGGATGTCACGTGCTAGGCCTGGGGCTGGAATTGTGTCTGCCCCGTACGAAGCACATGTCGGATGTCTGGTAACTAGTCTCTATAATCGGATGAACATGACCTAGTCATATCATCCCGATGACTGTAGTGCTTAAGAGTACTAGCTCTGTATCCTACGTGACATCATCTCCACTATGACTGGAGTGATACTTCCGTCTAGACATCACACCCAATGCACTACGATTCTCAATATAATCAGTAGAGGAGTACACGGAACCGGTTAAAGCCCTGGATGACCAAAACCAAAGCATATTGATTGTCGCAAGTATTAGCGGTGCAAGTCTCAGTTTAATACCAAATACACCTACCCTGATTTCGGACTTCCAAAGACATATAGTCATACTACCAATGGAATTCCGATGGGTCTATCCAGAGCGAAGCTTTTTTCCGTACCATCGGTAAAACACAACCTCCTATTACACTTGCATGAGTATCCAATACCCAAATATATGAGAACTATGCTGTTACACTTCCATATCACGCACAAGTGTAATACTAGTCTATTCCGCATTATCAATGTCCAGTCTCGATAATACTACGACTAGGGATATTTAATGATTAAACCTTCAAAGACTGATACTGTCTCATATCATCTCAATCCGAAACTAATCATAGGGACCTCCTATCATTTATACATCTAGGTGATCTAATCACAAATGATAAGAGAAAAAATCTCATTTGTCACATAGTTAATTTTTGCAACAACACCATGATCTGTACAAATAGTGACGTTATGGGTCATAACTGTCCAACAATCTCCCACTTGGCCTATAGCCAGTCACTCGAGTGGCTTACACCCGAACTATGTACGGTTTGCTCAAATTGCTTAGGAAAGGCTTTCGTCAGCGGATTTGCGTGATTATCGTCTGATGTGATTTATTCGATCATCACATCGCCAGGATGTATGATCCGAATGAATCAGATGAATAGTCGAAGTATATATCTGGATCATTGATGAGACCATTAATTCTTTAGCTTGTGCTGACGCCTAGCTCAGCTGCTAAAAGAAATATATCTAATCTAATTAGATTTATCATCGACCCAAATGGCTTCTATTGCTGCCTGTATTTGTTGTTTATTCGGTAACAGTATCTTGCTTGGAAGATTTCCAGCTCACTGTTCCGTTATTCAAACTGTATAGTACCGTTGTTTTTATCGGTTAGGAAACATGCAGCAGTGATCCCAGTCACTTCAAGTTCTCCTTTTCCATAGTTTAAGACATTATCCTTAGTTCTCTTAGATACTAACGGATGTTCTTAATATCAATCCAGTGACTATCACTTGGATTGTCCTGTTTGTGACTCCATATGCTCAAAGCGTATGAGACACGAGGTCACGTACATTTTTCAATGTACGAGTTCTCAGAGAGTGTTAACAACTTTAAATCTATCCCAGTAGATCTTTATTCCAAAAATAAAGGTTGTTTCTCCCAATAATTCTACGGAGAATTTTCATGAAAGCCAAGCTTTCACCGATTGTAATATGGGAATATCATTTCCAAGAAATGACATATCATCATTATTTAGGACATCATTGTCAGTGCGCTCCCACTAACCTCCTTATATACACAAGAATCATATTCGTTTTGAATCAAATCATACATCATTATGATTACATCAAAACGATAGTTCTAAGAACCCAATGCTTACTTCAATCCATAAATGGATCGAATAACCTGCAAATCTTATTTGCTAGTTTTGGTACGAAAAAACCGTCAGGATGTTATAAACATCCTCCAAAAAGGTTTCTGTTTAAGGAAAGCGATTTCGACATTCAGCTGCCATATTTCATGAATGAAACATGCAGCATCAGCAAGCATTATCCAAATGGATTTATCCATGGCAACAGGTAAAAGGTTTCGTTGTAATCGACACAATGTTGATAATGATACCTTTTCGCTACAAGCCTAGCTTAGTACGTTGGTATGTTTCCATCCATGTATGTCTTCCTTGAAGACTTATATAGTACCAATAGGCACAATGCCTTCTGGTACTTCAACTAGTCTCTAAACATAGTTGGTATACATGGAATCCATTTCGGACTTCATGGCACTTTGCCATAATGGGGAGTCGATACCTTGTATCACTTCCTCATATGTAGTCAGTCCGTCTTCCTCAATAAGATTGACATCTTTATGAGGTGAGATCAGAAACCCATACCTCCCAGGTTGTTTTCTGACTCTCTCCGACTAACGCGGTTCTTGTGTATTCGAAGATTGTGGTACAGTTTCATCCTTGATGAACTGTTTGTGTTCCATTAAGGACTAGGTGCCTTGAACAGTATTACTCCGATTTTCATCGAGTTTTACTATCCTCCCACTTACCACTGCATATCGGTATTCCTCTTAGGAAAAACGCATGGCGAGCAACAACTACATTGTTCTCATGTGAGATGTATAAGTACTATACTTTGGTTTCCTTAGGATAACCTACAATTTAGGCACTTATCCGATTTGGGTTCTAGTTTGGTATCATCCAAACGTATGCCTAGCATTCCCAAATCTTCAGGAGTGAGAAAACCTTGTTTCTTTCCTGTTCATATTAAATATGAATTCTGTCTAACAGATTTTCATGGAACCTTATTCAAAATAAGTATTGCATTATTAATGCTTATCCCTTTGAAGGAAAATGGTAGCTCAGAGCGACTCATGATTAACCTTATCATGTCTAACAAAATTCGGTTTCTCCGTTTGGACACACCGTCAGATTGACGTGTTCCAGGAGGAGTCCTCATTGAAAGAATACTATACTCTTTCAAGTATTTGAGAAACTTACTGCTTAAGTATTTTCATCATGGTCAAACCGTGATGGTTTTAATACTTTAGCCGATCTGTTTGTCTATTTCGTGTCGAAACTCTAAAAGTTTCCGATTCGTGTTTCATAAGAACCACATAACCATAACGCGATGCCACATCCGTAAAGGTCACGAAATACTCATATCCACCTCTAGCCTAGCTAGATATAGGCCCACTTACGTCACTATGAACGAGGGCTAACAAATAGATGGCACTTACACTTTTACCAAGTAAAAGGTATTTTAGGTACTTTACCTAATAAACTAGATTCATAGATATCATTTGAATAGTATCAAATCCGTCCTAGTATCCATTCTTCAAAAGTGTGGATATACGAGTCTTGTTTAATGTGTCCCAGACAACACTGCCACAAATAAGTCTTATCTGATCAAATCAGTTTGAGCTACTTGTTTGTCATGTTATATGATTGAGATTTATTTATATTCAAAATATAAATACTGTTATTCACATCTAATGTGTTCATCTCAATATTATCTTTATAAAATAAAACACTTTAGTGTTCTAGAATATAAAGGTATACTCGTAATGAGTTATACTCGATATAGAGATAATGTTTCTAGTCAAACTAGTTATATTATAACAGTTTCCTAATTTAAGCACACACCCAAAGGGTAGTTACTAAACTTAGGTTTCTACGGTTAAAACAGCGACTGTCGTCCCGTTTTCTATTCGCAGATTAATCTCAACTGAAGTTAGTATCCTGCTCATAGCAGATTCTGCACATCAATGCATATTTATGTACCACTTCTAGTATCTAAAATCCAATTTTAATACTATTAGTGAACATATTTATGAAAAACATATTTAAAGTCAAAGCCTTTCCCTTTCTTTTATTCCTTCATCTCTGCCTTGTCCATACGGCAGTCACGCTTCAGTGACCCCGTTTGCCATAGTTTAAGCAGACATCTTGGGTTTTGTCCTTTGTCTTCCTAGAAGACAGTAATGATTTTGCCTTTGCCCTTTTCAATATCCCAGAAGCCTTTGGCCAAGCCTTGGCCTTCTAGAATATTGAAGTAAGATGCGCCTTGCGCTTCTTGCCCTATTGCAAACTTTGGCTTTGGCTCCTTGAGCATAGCCATTAACTCTCCAAGAGTTTACTATTGCAATTAATGCTTCTAAGATCTAAGTATAGACCTATGAAGATCCTTCAATTTCTTCATCATACTTTAAGGATCTAATCCTTAGTTCTGATTAGGAAATTAAGGAGTCATTTTGACAAGTATAATGGATTAAGCACTAAAGTTATCATCACATGAATCTTCCAAAGATCATGCTCTACTATTTGCTTAACTCTGGGCTTAGGCCTAATATGTTATTTTATCAAATAAAGTAACTTATTAGTTTCCAGGACCATCCTGAAATTTTATTCCCAATTTGAAAATTAAAGTCGTTTAAAACACATTTTCACTAGGATTATGTTTTAAACACTAATCTTTCAATTTATCTTGATTCTAATAGTCCAACTATTTAATCTACAAATTTAGGTACTATTTAATATAATGATTACTATAGTCCAACTATATAATCAAGTATACTTTTATTGGTTAAAATCAAATATATATTGATTACTATAATCCAATTATATAATCAATTATAAATGATCGGTAAATTTCTAATATATTGATTACTATAATCCAATTATATAATCAACTATAAATGAAGTAGTTTGAATACAGTGCAACTGTTTAATTAAAACAACAATTGAATATTAGTCCAACTAATATATTTATTAATAAATAATGACGAAAATTGAAATGAGCGCGTATTGGCAAGTATATGAACGAAATTACAAATTCAATACTAGCCTCCCACTATTTTTTGGCGAGCCTCTAAACCTCTGTCGAGTACTCGGGAAACCGTGTTTCCTAGTGGGCTAGGATCCCGTTAAATAACACACAATCTTGACTTTGGCCAACAAATTGTATGATACTTAACTAGGTAGATCTCTAAGATCAATTGGATCCAATCCAATTCCTAGATCCAGTAGGTGGACATCCAAGTCCGAAACATATATACAATATATCCAATATATTTTCCTAACCTTTTTCTTCTGAATCAGCTAAGCCTTGGCTTTGGCACAACAAGCTTAATGATTTCAGTTAAGCGGGACCCATTGACATGGAAAGCTTCGTAATCAATGTCGATGGACAAGAAGTGATATTGACTTTGGCCAACAAATCACGACTTGGATAAGACACCGATATAGAACAAAACTCTCATGATTCAAACACATCCGCAATTGACAAAGGTCTTTACTTTGGCCAACAAACCAATTCCAACTTTGGATCTTGAGTAAGAATCACTCAACGGAAGGAAAAACGTTTAATATGTTTTGAGGGTTTTTCACGTAAATTGGCAACCAATTTATTATCTTTAATTAGGTCTCATCATACACCCTTAAGCATGCATTCTAAAAGCATAATAAGACGTGATAAATAAATTAATAATGATATGCGGATGGATATGTCACAAATTGTTCCTTGAACAAATCACTCCATTTCCTCTCCCCGACTAGAACTATTCTAACTTCTACCCAATTACATAACACTTCTAAAGAAACCTCATTTACATTGAGGGGGATAGGTGAGAAGAGA
>SKCR01028410.1:0-20128 GCA_019454045.1 Zanthoxylum bungeanum
TAACAAGTTAGAGGCATAAAAAGTTCATCTAAATTTAATTAATAAAATTTTGGAAACATGGTTTTCTCTCAACATGTAAAAGTATGATAGTTATGAAAGTATATATGTTACAAAAATAAATAAAAAGGAAAGTATCTTTTGAGTCTCTAATTTTTTCATAATTATCTATTAGATTCATATTATTCTAACAATAAAGTATCGATAGTACATTATGTATTATTATTGTTACAGTAGTATGAATGGCAATGAGGATATTCTGTCTTATTATGATCTCATCCTAATTATGATTCTGGATTAAAAAAATGTCTCATATCCAAACCAGTTTATTGAAGCATAACAAAAATCATCTCAAATTGCGGCCAAATTTTTTATTTGTGACATTTTTCATCTTGAATCTCGCATTTTTTGATACGGGGTCCCAAAAGTTGATCAGAATATAGATTTTCTGCCAACTCTAAATAGCAGAGATTTAATAAGCAATTATAGAAAAAATAGGGATCTAAAGAGTAATTGTGGAAAATATTAAGCACTACAAGGCATTCTCCCTTAATAGAAAGAAGCAAAAAGGGAGAGAGCCATGTACCACTTTTCTTTCAATTCTCCATATTTCTTTTACATTACATGATAATGTTTTTTTTTAGGGTTGTTTAAAACAAAAGAAGTTTGAAAATTACATTAAAAATATAAATAAATAAATAAGCATATAATATAACATTCTGTGTAATATATATTTATATAATATGACTATTTTAATTTAATTTTTTACCTTAAAATTTTAGTATGAATTTTGAGTACTTCACCTTGTTAAAGTGAAGTTGCTGGATACCAGCTAGATCATGCATAAGGATGGCAGCCATGAAACAACAAGCTGGAAGTGTGAGAGAGGCAGAAGAAATCAAAGAACCGAAAGGTGATGGTGACCCTGCCAAACTTGTTGACAGCTCCCCAAACCGCGTGTTACTGTAGCACGCGGTTTGGCATTATAAAAGAGAGCTTCTGAGTTCATTTTCAAGCATCCCAGTAATCCCAAACGTGAGTATGATAGAGAGTAAATTGGTGTGAGAGTTTTTTGTAAATCTTGAGTTATAAAGCTTTGTAATTCTTTTGTTTGTAATATAAAAGAAGAGTTTTCTCTCCAATCACCTCTATTCGTGTGTGTTTAATCACAACAAGTGGTATCAGAGCTAAGGTTACTCGTAGGGATCCCGAAGTTGGTTCCGACGAAAGTTGTCAAAAATCGATTTTGAGCATACCATCGGACTTTTCACGGCGAGACGAGCACGGTGGTATTTTCCGACGATCGATCGGAGGTCCAGAACGGCGTCACGCTCCGCACGCGCAGGTCAGAGAGCTCGCCACGCTCCCCACGCGCAGACACGCGCTCCACGCGCTGCTCAAGGAAGAAGACGACCACGTCAGCCGCCACGTGTCGTCCAGTCAGCGCCACGTCAGCAGACCTTGCACAGTCAGCAGCCCAGTCAGCAAGCCACGTCAGCAACACAGTCATTAGACACGTGACTATGCATGGCAGAAAAGCCCGGGCCCGGCCCTGAAAATCGAGCCCGACCCGGGCCCGGCCCGGCCCGGGCTTAAATAATTAAAAAAAAAAAAAAAACCCCTTGAGGCATTGACTTCATTTTTGGTTTGGATTGTTAGTATGGAGAACAAATGGCCAGAATCCTTGATGTTAATCCTTATTATGAAGCTTTGCTGTCCGATCAAAGCCCTGTTACTCTCTGTATCTAATTTATTAATGACAAGCCTGTGCCTGATACTTGAAGTTGGTAGGACTAGACCCAGTTGAATGTGTTCTTGAGAGTTCCTGCTGTGGTTGGAATCGTGTGCAAGGCAATTATATTTATAGCTTTACTCTTGAAGTTTGGAAAATTTTGGCAATTTTAAGGTGGATTGCTTATTAATGTTCTATGTAACTGGTTATTGCAATTCTGTGCACATTGATGAGTTATGAGGTTATCTTCCGTTCATATCTTTATTGCATGGTGTTAGGATGTAAAATTGTGTTGCAACAGTTAAATTTTCAGTGTCCAATATATGTGAGTTTGAATCATATTAATGATCTCCAAAAGGTTTTCCAATGATAACAATGAGTATAAACTTGACACTATCCTATATAGTCTTAGTTATGACTATCAAATTATCAATAAGTTTAAATGACCTGGTTCCTGTCAAATATATGTATATCATCTCTTTGTATTGCTATCAAGAAATCCTATTTGGTACTTTTATTGGATCTTGTTTTGTAGATTGTGCTTGAACAATGTATTATTCATGTCTTATTATGCAACTTTTGTCCCCTATTGTAAAAGTTACCATCAAATTTTCATTTGCAGCTAGATGATGGTTTAGAGCTGTCGTTCACTGACAAGAGGCGATTTGCTAAAGTTCGCCTGCTTAAAGACGTACTAAAATTTCTTTTTGTTTTATCTCTTTTTGATTTCTTTTTTTTTTCTATCTTTGACTGCAAAGTAGTTGAAATTTGTAAAAATTTTGGTATTGAATTGGTTCATGATGGTATGCAAAACTATTTGGCAAATAGAGTTGCTGTTACAACTTACAACACTACTTTGAGACTTGAGAGTTGTCAGTTGAGAGGATCAAAATCAAATGGGCTTACCCCACAATCATTGTTATTACGGCAATGTCATATGTTATTATCAAACCGAAAATATTACACTTCATTTTTCAACTTGGTGATGATTAATTGACACAACAAACTGAAGAAAGAGTCAGCAATTGGCAATAATGCCAAAATCAAAATTTTTGTTTTTTTTTTAAAATTAATCGGGCTTGGCCCGGGCCCGAGCCCGGCCCGGCCCGGCAGAGGCTCGGGCCGGGCTTTTGCCGGGCCCGGGCCAATTTTTTCAACCGGGCTCGGGCCGGGCTTTTATAAGCCCGGCCCGAGCCCGGCCCGTTGCCATGCATACATGTGACATCCAGTCAGCAGCCACGTCATCTGCCACATCAGCATTTGCCACGTCAGCAGAGCCACGTCAGCGGTTCCTGGTAAATTTCAGATAGGTCACTTAACTTTCTGGAAATTATAATTTAGCCCCTAAACTTTGACAAATTTACAATTTAGTCCTTGAACTTTTTGTAAATTGCAATTTAGTCCCTGAATTTTTCCGTAATTGCACTTTGGCCCCTGAACTTTCGAAAATTGTAATTTGACCCCTGTAATTTCTGAAATTTGTAATTTGGTCACTGTGTCGGATTTTGACAAACGAAGTGTCATTTCCACCATTTTCGACCATTCCGAACGCAACGGTGAGGTCCGTTTTTTGAAATTATGCTTAGAATTTTTATGATGGAATGGGGCAACGGAAAAATAGTTTTGTTAACCAGTACCAACTATTTCATATGGAGAGGAAGGATGAAAGACCTTTTGTATGTGAAGGACTATGATGGATCGGTATTTCTGCAGCAGAAATCAGAAGGAATGACCGATGGAAAGTGGGCTAATCTTCACCAGAAAACATGCAGTATTATTCGTCAGTGGATCGACGACAGTATTGTGAACCATGTCAGTGAAGAAACAAATGCACGTGTCTTATGGGGAAAGCTGGAGGAGCTTTTCCGAGCAAAGACTGGAAACAACAAGCTGTACTACATCAAGAAGATGATGGGGTTGAAATACCAGGAAGGTACAGCTGCGGCGGACCACATCAACGATTTTCTCGGAACAATGAAAGAATTGTCTGGATTGGGCATAGACTTCGGTGATGAGGTAAATGGTTTAATACTCCTTAATACGTTACCAGAATCTTGGGAAACGTTCAGATCTACGGTGATAAATTCAGCCGCAGATGGGAAAGTCACTATGGAGATGGCAAAGACCAGAATCTTCGAGGAAGAAAAGAGGACGAGAATGCAGGAGTCAGCATCAGCCTCAACCTCAGAAGCTCTAGTGACAGAAAAGAACACCAGAAGGGGGAGGAGTAAAAGCCGAGGCCCAGGGAGATCAGACAAGAACCGAGGTAAGTCAAGAACTAGAGATATTGAGTGCTATCACTGCAAAAAGAAAGGCCATATGAAGCGGGATTGCTACAAACTGAAGAACGAGCAGTCCAGGAGAGATGGTGAATCTAACCAAGAAAGAGTTGCTACTACCACCGACAATACCTCCAAACAGTTCTTTATTATATATGAAGAAGATGTTGTGAATCTTGCCAGCCACGAGACCAGTTGGGTGATAGATAGTGGCGCCTTCATACACGCCACATCTCGCAGAGACTTCTTTTCATCTTACACACCAGGGGACTACGGTGCTGTAAGGATGTGGAATGACAGACAGTCCAAAGCCGTCGGTATTGGAGACATCTGCCTTGAAACAGACAACGGGACAAGGCTAGTGTTGAAGGGAGTCAAGCACATCCCAGACATCCGGTTAAACCTGATCTCAACAGGCAAGCTGGATGATGAAGGTTTCTGCAGCACCTTTAGTGACGGCACCTGGAAGCTAACTAAAGGATCAATGGTCATGGCACGAGGTAAGAAAGATTCAACTCTGTATTTGATGCATGCTAAGCTTTCCAATAGTAGCATAAATACAGTCAACAGCAATGAGGCAGCCGAGCTATGGCACAAAAAGCTCAGTCACATGAGTCAAACGGGGATGGAGATACTACGCAGGCGGAATGTTCTTCCAGAATTGAAGAACTCACACTTACGGAAGTGTGAACACTGCATGGTTGGAAAACAGAACAGAGTGTCCTTCCAGAGCTCCCCGCCTCAACGGAAACCGGAGGTACTAGATCTCATACATTCAGATGTATGCGGTCCGATGCAGACAGGAACACTTGGTGGGTCACTGTATTTTGTGACATTCATTGATGATCATTCAAGGAAGAACTGGGCATACACCTTGAAGAGAAAAGATCAAGTGTTGGGAGTGTTCAAGGAGTTTCACGCCCTGGTGGAGAGAGAAACCGGTAAGAAACTCAAATGCATCAGAACAGACAACAGTGGAGAATACAGAGGTCCGTTTGATCAGTACTGCAAGACGCACGGAATCAGACATCAAACGACACCTCCGAAGACACCTCAGCTGAATGGCCTAGCTGAGAGGATGAACAGAACCTTGTGCGAGAGGATCAGAAGCTTGCTGTCACAAGCCAAGCTGCCGAAGACATTCTGGGGGGAGGCACTCAACACAACAGTACATGTTTTGAACATGTCCCCAGCGGTCGCACTGAAAGGTAATGTTCCTAACCAAGCCTGGACAGGTAAAGAAGTGTCATACGAGCACTTACATGTCTTTGGGTGCAAAGCATTTGTACACATCCCAAAGGACGAGAGATCCAAGCTTGATGCGAAGACGCGACAGTGTGTCTTTATTGGCTATGGTCAGGATGATTTCGGCTACAAACTGTATGATCCTGTGGAAAAGAAGATCGTCAGGAGCCGAGATGTTGTCTTTGTTGAAGACCAGACCATAGAAGATATCAGAAAGAGATGAAGACAATGCCCCAACAATACAAAAATGTGAATCCAGAACCTCATACACCGGTGCCAGTACGAGTTGAAGATGAGGTTCCCAGACAGGAGGGTACAAGTGATGAAGCTCCCAGAGATGATGATCATGATCAACCACCAGTACCAGAAGCTACACCAACAGTTCCACAAAGAAGGTCTGACAGAGAAAGGCGACCTTCAACGAAATACTCTGTACATGAGTA
Source organism: Zanthoxylum bungeanum (assembly GCA_019454045.1). Lineage (NCBI taxonomy): Eukaryota > Viridiplantae > Streptophyta > Magnoliopsida > Sapindales > Rutaceae > Zanthoxylum > Zanthoxylum bungeanum. Next base: position 5,697 of record SKCR01028410.1, read on the forward strand.
TGTGCTGCTTACTGACGAGGGAGAACCCAAGAGCTATCAGGAGGCTGTGGAAACAGAGGACAGAGAAAAGTGGGAGGAAGCCATGCAAGATGAGATGAAATCTTTGCATGACAATCACACTTTTGAGTTGGTGAAATTGCCAAGAGGCAAACGGGCTTTGAAGAACAAATGGGTGTTCAGGGTGAAGCAACAGGAGCATACTTCACAACCCCGGTACAAAGCCAGATTAGTTGTCAAGGGATTCAATCAAAGGAAAGGCATTGACTTCGATGAAATCTTCTCTCCAGTTGTGAAGATATCATCCATCAGAGTGGTACTCAGCTTAGCAGCAAGCCTCGACCTGGAAGTTGAGCAGATGGATGTCAAGAATGCATTTCTTCACGGGGATCTGGAAGAAGAAATTTACATGGAGCAACCAGAAGGCTTCAGAGTCAGCGAGAAAGAGGACTATGTGTGCAGACTCAGGAAAAGCCTCTATGGTTTGAAACAGGCACCGAGACAGTGGTATGTGAAGTTCGAGTCAGTTATGGGGGAGCAGAGATACAAGAAGACCACTTCAGACCATTGTGTTTTCGTTCAGAAATTTTCTGACGATGACTTTATCATCTTACTGTTGTATGTAGATGATATGTTGATAGTTGGCCGGAATCAATCGAGGATTGATAATTTGAAGCAGCAACTGAGTAAGTCTTTTGAGATGAAAGACTTGGGGCCAGCTAAACAGATTCTTGGCATCAGGATCGGTCGTGATCGGAAAGCCATGAGGTTATACTTGTCACAGGAGGAGTACATTGAGAATGTACTTCAGAGATTCCAGATGGACAAGGCTAAAGCGGTTAGCACTCCTCTTGCTACCCACTTTAGATTGAGTACGCAGCAGAGTCCCTCTACTGAGACAGGGAATGAGGAAATGAAACAGGTTCCATACACCTCAGCAATGGGAAGTCTTATGTATGCCATGGTGTGCACGAGGCCAGACTTAGCACACGCAGTTAGATTGGTCAGCCGGTTTATGTCAAACCCAAGAAAAGAACACTGGAATGCTGTCAAATGGATTATGCGGTATCTACGAGTAGACCCGGCCAAGGTTCCGGTTCGGAACCGGAACCGAACCGGTTGGAACCGTAAGGTTCCGATTCCAACCGGTTCCGGTTCCGGTTCCGGAACCGAACCGGATCCTGACCGGTTCGGTTAGGGTTCTTACCCTGGCCGAACCGGTTGGAACCGCTGGAACCGAACGGTTCCAGCGGTTCCAACCGGAATCGTACGGTTCCGGTTGGAACCGGAAGTAAAAAAAAAAAAAAAATTTATTTTCTTGGAACCGTAAGGTTCCACAAGTAAATCTCAATTTTTTTAATTAATAATAATGACTTAATGAGGTTTAAAATTGCAATACTAAAACATGAATGTCCACATCCTTTTTATAACCAACTCTTGGTTATTGACTTCTTTATATAAGCGATGTGGGACACAATAACCAAGTAACAAATATCCCACATCGCTTATATAAAGAAAGCATTAGCCAAGAGTTGGCTATAAAAGGATTATATGTTAAAAGAATTTTATAAAAAAATGATTCTATAAAAATGATGTGATAGTATGAAAAAACATTACGATTATAGAATTTTTTTTTATTTTTTAAAATTTATTATTAAAAAAAAAAAAAAAAAAAAACCGGAAGGGGAACCGTAAACCGAACCGGAACCGACCGGTTCGGTTTACGACTCCGGTTCCACTTAAGTGTGGAATCGGAACCGAACCGGAATTAACCGGTTCGGTTCCGGTTCCACACTTGTGGAACCGTGAACCGGCCGGTTCGGTTCGGTTCCGAACTGGAACCGAACCGGCGGCCAGGTCTATCTACGAGGCACATCCAAGATGAGGCTATGTTTTGGAAGCAGTGACAAGCCAGTGTTGATGGGCTACACCGATTCAGATATGGCAGGAGATGTGGATACCAGAAAGTCTACTTCGGGGTATCTGGTTACTCTCTCAGGAGGAGCTGTGGCATGGCAGTCGAGGTTGCAGAGATGTGTTGTACTTTCTACAACAGAGGCAGAATTCATTGCAGTGACAAAGGCTTGCAAGGAATTGTTGTGGATGAAGACATTCGTCCAGGAATTTGGTTTCAAGCAGGAGAAATATATTTTGTACTGCGATAGCCAGAGTGCTATCTATCTCGGTAAAAATTCCACCTTCCATTCGAGGTCAAAACATATCGATGTGAGGTATCACTGGATACGGGACGTCCTGAGCTCAAGGCTGTTAGAACTCAGGAAAATTCACACCGACGACAACGGTGCCGATATGTTCACGAAGGTTTTATCGAAGGAGAAGCTTGAAATCTGTCGTGCCATAGCCGGGATGACAAAACTCTCCATATAGTCAGAGTGGGGAGATTCAGAGAACTACGATTGGCTTGATCCCATCTCAGGGTACGTAGGCAGTCATACAGATGCAGCCAGGGGAGGATCCTTTGAGGATCCGGTTTGGATGATTGATGATCGGCTCAGATTTTCACGGCAAATCTGAACCGAGGGGGAGATTTGTTGAAGTGAAGTTGCTGGATACCAGCTAGCTCATGCATAAGGATGCCAGCCATGAAACAACAAGTTGGACGTGTGAGAGAGGCAGAAGAAATCAAAGAACCGAAAGGTGATGATGACCCTGCCAAACTTGTTGACAGCTCCCCAAACCGCGTGTTACTGTAGCACGCGGTTTGGCATTATAAAAGAGAGCTTCTGAGTTCATTTTCAAGCATCTCAGTAATCCCAAACGTGAGTATAATAGAGAGTAAAGTGGTGTGAGAGTTTTTTGTAAAGCTTGGGTTATAAAGCTTTGTAATTCTTTTGTTTGTAATATAAAAGAAGGGTTTTCTCTTCAATCACTTCTATTCGTGTGTGTTTAATCACAACAGACCTCATGCAATGTACGGTGGATATTGAAAGATAAAATAGTAATTAATGATCTACTATTGAAGTATATAAACTTTTTTTTTTACAAAAAATTGTATTAAAATTTTTAAAACAAAATAGATGTAACAATGTCTCTTATATATTAGATAATTATTGATTGGTGATATTACAATATAACGGTAATATCAAAAAATAATGCATGAGGAAATTTTATTATGCTACTTAAGCAACTCGATTGGTGGGTTATTTCAGAACTTATAATTCTCTCTGTTCGATGTTGAGCTCCCTTATTACTAAATTAGATATTGTTTGCTTTATTCTAAGCTTCGATTGAAAAATATTACTAACAATGCTATGCTGTTTTAAAATATTAAAAAGAGAGATAAAAGAGGGAGTTTCAGCTGTAGATAAGAGAAGTTGAATGTCAAATATAGAAGAATATAAGCTATCATAATTATGGGAACGGAAGTAGGAAATAAATCTTTGTTTATTCTTTCAGCTTCACGGGCATCGAATAGGGTGGGCAAATAGGCTAAATAGCTTTAAAAAGCTCAATGTAGGTGTTTAAAATTTACGATGTTATAAGGGACACATGTCAACACGTAAGGAAATTCTTCTTACACACGCTTCCTTAGTGGAACTGCTATCAACTGTTGTAACTTCACAAGGAATATAACATGTATTGTGTGACACGTGTCAGACTACCTTCACACTAAGGGTATGATAATGAAATAATGTATCTCAAAAACCTAAGAGAACCCCGGAAGAATGTTACTCTGGAGTTACAATACTCCGGAACCTAAGAGGACCGAAGGACGGGAGACAAATCTTAGAATTAAAAGAAGTGATCTTCGGAAAAATATTACATTGGAAACTCAGATAACACATCGGAAATATCCAACATACGAACTAGAATATTCCCGAGTACTCCGGAATAACCTATAATGCGCCAAAGGACATGATGTCACCCAAGACTCTCTGCCCAACATCAGTAATGATGCACATATATCTCTGCCCAATCTTTCTATGATGAGTACCTCTACCCAAAGATTAATATCTCGGCTCAAGATTAACAAGTCGTAATAACAATCCGCTTACATTAGCATGAAAAATTAATTAACATGCAAACCGACAGATGTATTGCCATCTAATATTCCAGGATGTACCATAATAGATGTAAACCATGCATATTAATAAATTATCTCATCACTGACACCTCCACCTAAAAATTCCATACATAAGCAAATAAAATGTAACCAGCAAGTGACTCGGTCTTGGATTTTCTAAGAAAAAATAATAATAATAAAAATATAAAAAAGATAAAGTCTTTCAAATTTAATACAGCCCAAATATTTCAGAATAATCGTTTGGAAAGATAAGCTTAGAGACAAGAAGGAGTTCTTTTCATTGCCAACAAATTAATTGTCATGTCTCTCTGCCTTTTGAAGATGTACCATATGGACCGAAAGTGAAAACTTTATTCGGATATTAAGCAACATTAGAATTTTCAAAGATTCTGCTTGTCTTCTCATCAGCTTCGATTTCAAAATCTGACTTTAATTTTTGGTGTATAAATTACAATAAAGCAGTAGTTAATGATTTATATACTGTCGGCATTATATCTATATATACTCATGTATATTTAAAAATTCTATATGATTTTAATATATGGTGTAAGTAAATGTTGATTTAGTCTCTATCATTTAAATAATTTATATAATTACATATACAGTCCTTTGTTTTAAAAGATACTTAAAATTGGTGTAAATATTCATTTAGTCTCTATTGTTTAAACCAATTATACAATTATATATATAGTCCTTTAATTTGTTTTTAAAAAAATACTGAAAATTTCATGTTATATGTCAGATTTTGTTAAAATCGGCTTAATGATTGTCCACTTTTCCTCATGTTATGTGTTAGATTCATTTGAATTTTATGGTACCTCATACAAAAATATTATTTAATCTTTAAAAAATAGATTCAACCGTCGTCCTCAAGGGGCGTGTTTTGATGGCGTATGGTTAAAGATCTCACATTGAGGTCATGGATTCGAATTCAGGGAGTTCATTTTTTGTAAGAGCCTGAGATAGCTGAGGATTTTACCTGCTCCGCTTAAGCCCGAAATTGATGGTTTAGTGCAAGATTTCCAACGATTCCAAAAAAAAAAAAATTAGATTCAACAGTCATAGAAGTAACATTGGCACATTTTAGATAATTTTAAAAAATACAGTGACTAACAAAATAATTTACCTAAATCTCATATCTAAAAGATAATATACACTTTTTTTTTATGTATCTAGAGAAAGAGAGGCGTGTAACTACGGATGGATAGGTTATTTTGGATACTCGATATTATATGATATCTTCTATCTAAAATTCAATGGATAATGGTTAAGTTTCGGTTTAGAAAATTAGGTAACTAAAATAATCTTGTTCTGTTGTAGTTTTGGATAAAAAAAAATTATTTTTTAGATAATAAATTTCTTTTTTAAAAACAAATTGGTTATTTTAGTCATATCGGATATCCGAATATTTGATCGGTTCCGAATGTGGATATTAACCGTGAATTTTTTCGGTTATGGATAAATATTGGATATTGGATATTTGATATAATTTTAATTTCGGTTTCGACTTTGATTTTAGTAAATATGATCAGATATCCGACCAATATTATCTCTATATATAACCTTCCATAAATTTGCTATTCATCTTATATCAAATTATTCCTGTGTGCATGCGTAATTGCATGAGGTTTACAATTTAAATTGTTTTATCACCTTAAACATGAGATTAAAAAAAAAAAAAATTATAATACAATTTTTTGGATCAATATTGTCATGGAATTTTGATGTATCTCAAAGACTATCAAACCCATATTCAGTGAGATTATGAGAACAGACAAGTTCCATGGGACTTGGTCACCTATTGAGAGTTGTATATTCACGGGCTTTTATGACTTAATTCAATGAATATAAATCCGGTGCTAAATTTAATTAGGTTAAATTTTTTATAACTTTTTCATTATGTGTTTTAATAATAATATATGATTAAGATTCAGTAATATTTAAATTATTATACAATAATTATTAATCATAATTTTCAAAAAATCAGTACAAAACTCGACTCATCACCAAATTTAAATCCAAATTCAATACTATAGAAAGGAACTTGGCCCTTTCATACCACTCACAAGACTCACAAGATTAAAAGTAGATTTGTTTCTTTCTCCCAAAAAGAATGAAATGCTATATTTCAAAAAAAATTAAAAAAAATAATTAGGAATTTGTTTAATCTAACCACTCTTGTATTTATTAAAGGGATTTGCTGTAGTGTTGAAAATTCTATTTGCCCCATGGTTGGTAGTTTTTTTTTTTTTTTTAAGAAGGGAAAGAAATTGAAAAATCTCAATATTTCCAATTAATTCATAAAATTATTCATTTTTTAAGGATAAATTATCACATTTAAATTATGTGTTAGATGTATTAACATCCTACCCCATTTCGAAATCTTAATTCAACTCTTTCACACTAGTTAATAGCCTTATAACTACACTGATAAGAACATATTTAACTAATTGTCGTTCTGCAATACCATAATGAAAACGTAATTTTTGTTTTTCTTCTAAACAAATTCGATATTGAGATTTTTTTCACTATGTCATTTACTGATACTATTTTGACGTCAATATATGGGTTTATTGACACTATTTTGTAGTGCCAGTAATGCTCGAGCCAGAAGACACTAACAATAAAGTGTCAGTGATTCAAGTATCAGTAAAGTTCTGACATTGTAGTATCAGTATATCACTCATACTTTTCGGTGTTAATAAAACACTGACAATATTTAAAAAAATTAGTATTAATAATTTATGTTACTATTGTATTAGTAATTTATTGATAATAATTAAAAAATTTAATATCTATTATATAATCACATTTGTGCTCCAGTATTAATATTTTTATAAACAATATAATATAATCTAAAATTTAAATTTGAAATTTAAAATTATTAGAAAACATAATATATTTCATGATGAAAATATATTACGAGAGTGTATTGAAAGTTTAAATTATAACATAAGATGTTTAAAATATCATTATAATGATCAAGTAAAATAATAAAATTTCATCCAATCGCTCTTATATCTTCATGCCAAAAAAGTAGAATGAAATTGCATCTTTGCCATTGCCATTTTCACCTAAAGGTTCAAAAACAAGTTTCATATCATTGGCAATTACAATTAAAACATTATAACAAATCAATTATAAAGGTCGTGAGACTTGAAAATTCTATGGTAAGCATTTAGTATGGTTACCTATTTCATAGAAGAGCTCGTTTACAATATTGAAAATTCTATGGTAAGCATTTACGAGTTCATTCCGACTATAATTTAACCCAAAAGAAAAGAAAAGGTAGAGAGAATTCATATTGAAAAATACCTCATTTTCACTTTTCTCTTATGGAAAATGATACATTCACTAACAATCTCACAAACAATTTTACAAACCCTCTCACTGTAGCTACAGTGATTCACTGTAGATCACTGTAGCTACAGTGAGGGGTTTATAAATTATTTGTGAGATTGTTAGTGAGTGTATCACCACTCTTCTCTTATATATCTTACAAGTCCACCTTGTTTGCCACCAAGAACATTATCAAATTTGGATTGTCCCGAGGAAATAAAATATAAGATAACTAATCTTAGAGCATTTATATGTTTATGTTTACTTAACTTATTTTTATAAATGTGCGGGTACGATTGTGATATGTTCTTAATTTTTTTTGGTAAGTTTAAATTTCTGGAGTATGCTTCATTGGTTTCTAAAATGCTTCTTGTTCTAGGCATTTTATTTTTTAGTCAAAGCTTCAGAAGGCATATTTTTTTGCAACGAAGCCCTTGTAAAGTCCAGCAATCATTATGTTGAAATGAAAACAGCTTGCAAAGACGTGTGCAAGCTTGCATGCAATTGCAGTAAATAACAAAGAGCATCGAAAGCTTGATTTGCAATTGCCAACCTGTCAAACCGCGTGTTACTATAGCACGCGGTTTTGGCATTATAAAACGGAGCCTTAGAATCAGTTGTAATCATCCCAAAGAGAGTGTAAAACACAGAGAGACAGAGTTAAGTTTTTGTATTAAGTTTCAAGTTGTAAACTTTATATATATTCTTGTAGTAATAGAAAAGCAATTCGTTTTTTTTTCCCTCAAATCTTCTCTAAAGTGATCGGTGAATCACAACAAGTGGTATCAGGAGCCTCGGTTGTTCTTTGGGATCGTAAAATCGAAAAACAGAGCTTCCGATCGGAAAATCGGTTCCAACAAAAGTTGTCCAAAATCAAGTTTGAGGGTACCATCAGCTAGTTCACAGAGAGACGAGCACGGTGGTATTTTCCAGCGACCGATCCGATGTCCAGATTGGCCGCACGCGCCTTCCAGTAGCCTTCCCACACGCCGCCAGTCGCACCACGCGCTGATCGAAGGTCGAAGACGATTACGTGGCCGCCACTTCAGCGCCCAGTCAGCGCCACGTCAGCGAACAGTCAGCGCCTCGTCAACCGCCACGTCAGCGCAAGGTGTCTGCCACGTCAGCAAAACCTGTCCTGTTTGCCACGTCAGCGCCTATTAAATTTATTTAGCCCCCTAAAGTTTTGAAATTTACAGTTTTACCCCATAACTTTTAGGAATTTACAAATCAACCCATGTGTCGGATTTAGACTAACGAAGTGTATATTCTACCATTTTCAATCGTTCCGGACGCAACAGTGACCTCAGATTTGTGAAATTCAGCCCCAATTTTAATCTATTTTTATTTTAAATTTTAAAAACTTAAAATGGAAATGCAAGATTCTCATTCTGGTGTAATGATTAAACTGGATGCAACTAATTACTCCATTTGGAGACCTCAGATGATACATTTTTTACATTGCAAAGATCTGTTTGATGTCATCAAGTTGAAGGGAGTGAAACCAAAGTCTTTTAAGGAGTATGACTGGAATAAACTCAACAACAGAACTTTGGGTCAGATTAGGCAGTGGATCGGTCACAATGTCTTCCACCATGTAGCACAGGACACATATGTTTATGAAATGTGGAGGAAATTGGAAGACATGTTTCAAGCCAAAACAGCTCGGAATAAGGCCTTAATCATGAGGCGTTTGGTGAACCTGAAGCTATGGATTGGAACTTCCGTTGCAGAACATACCAACGAGTTCCAAAGCCTGGTAAACCAGTTGTGTGCAGTAGACATGCAATTGGCAGATGAAGTTCAAGCCCTCTTGCTACTCAGTTTTCTTCTTATAGTTGGGAGACTCTGGTGGTTACTCTCAGCAACTCAGCTCCAGGAGGCAAACTTACCATGCCTATGGTAAAGGATGCCCTGTCAAATGAAGAAGCCAGAAGAAAAGACGTGGGCTCAAATCAAACAGAGCCCTTGTCTCGAAGCAACGAGGAAGAAAACATGAGAACATCAAGGTGGGAGGAGAGGCAAAAGCAAAAGCAAAAGCAGAGACAGATCCAAGGACGGGAAAAAGACATACAGTGCTTCCACTGTGGCATAGAAGGCCACTTGAAGAAAAATTTCCGGAAACTGCAATGGAGCAGGGACAAGGCAATAATCAGTCGAAGAAGAATGACGCGGAGACACTAGTAGTTACCACGGTAGATGTAGCTATATGCTCCGGCCAGGAGAAGCATGTATTCACACTGCAACTCAGGATGTCGAGTGAGTGGTAGATACTGCAGCATCCTACCACGTCACTCCTCACAGTGATTTCTTCACAACATACAAAGCATGAGACTTTGGAGCAGTGAAGATGGGGAATATCAATTCTTCTCAGATAATGGGAATTGGTGAAATACAGTTGCGGACAAACGCAGGGTATACAATAACCCTGAAGGAGGTCAGACATGTTCCAGAACTTCGGCTCAACTTACTCTCAGGGGTAGCCCTTGACAAACAGGACTATGCTAGCCACTTCAGCAATGGCACTTGGAGGATGATAAAAGGTGTCATGGTCATCGTCCGAGGACACATATGTGGAACCTTATACAAGACTCATGTGAAAATTTGTGCAGAAAGCCTCAATGTAGCTGAACGGGAGGCTTCTCAGAATTTGTGGCACTAGAGACTCGGTCACATGAGTGAAAGGGGGTTGTCTACCTTGACAAAGAATAATCTAATCTCTGTCTCCAAAAATGCTGCTCCGGATCCTTGCAACCACTGTCTATTCGGTAAGCAACATAGAGTCTCTTTCAATTTCTCTTCTACAAAGAAATCAGAGTTACTCAGTCTGGTGTACTATGATGTATGTGGTCCATTGGAGGTAAACTCACTAGGCGGTAATAAATATTTTCTGACTTTTATTGACAATGCTTCTCGGAAAGTATCGATATATTTTCTGAAATCAAAGGATCAGAGGTCCTGGATTATTTCAAACTGTTCCATGCCATGGTCGAGCGTGAAACAGGGAAGAAACTAAAGTGTCTTCGCACAGACAATGAAGGCGAATATACTTCCAGGGAGTTCGATGCATACTGCGGAAGCCACGACATTCGACATGAGAGGACTGTTCCACGCACCCCACAACACAATAGTGTCGCTGAAAGGATTAACCGCACCATTATGGAGAAATTCAGAAGCATGATCAGCATGGCTAAGCTGCCAAAGCCATTCTGGGGAGAAGCTGTTCGTGTCGCCTGCTACCTGATCAACAAATCACCATCTGTACCGTTGAACTTCGAGATTCCAGAGAAAGTGTGGTCTGGTAAGAATCCCTCATATTCTCACCTCAGAATATTCGGATGTTTAGCATTTGCACATGTATCCAATGAGCTCAGGCAGAAGCTCGATGCAAGGACTACTTCATGCATCTTCATAGGCTATGGAGACGAGGAATTTGGATACAGGGTATGGGACCCGAAGGAAATGAAGGTCATCAGAAGCAGGGATGTAGTATCTCTTGAAGACCAGACAATAGAAGACATTGAAAAGCCCAAGATACCTTCAAAACCATGCCGATGCAAATCCAGACACAACCCCAGCACCAACACCAGTGGCCACAGATGATGATGGGGTGCAAGACATGCTAGAAGCAGAACCAGATGAGGAAGGAAGTGTTGAGCAGGGGGAGCTGCAGCCTGCTCCATCAGAGGCTTCAGGATCATCCACAGATCCGGATGACAACAGACAGCCAGAACCTCCAGTACGAAGATCTGAGCGAGGCCGGATTCCATCAGCCAGATACTCAGGATCAGAATATATTTTGCTTACTGACAAGAGGAGCCAGAAACCTTCAATGAAGCGATATCTCATAAAGACAAAGATAAATGGTGCACGCAATGCAAGATGAGATGGAATCTCTGCAGCAAAAAAAAACACTTATGAGATAGTCAAGCTCCCACATGGAATGAAGGCACTGAAGAACAAATGGGTATTCAAGCTCAAGAAACGGCAACGGAAAAGTGGTGAAACACAAAGCTCGGCTAGTGGTCAAAGGATTCCTACAGAAAAAGGGAATTGACTTTGATGAAATCTTTTCACCGGTGGTAAAAATGGCTTCAATCCGAGTCATCTTAGGATTGTAGCCAGATTGAACTTGGAGCTTGAACAGATGGATGTCAAAACAGCATTTCTTCATGGTGATCTGAATGAAGAAATCTACATGGAGCAGCCAGAAGGATTCAAGGTTTCAGGAAAAGAAAACTTTGTTTGCAAGCTGAAAAAGAGCTTGTACGGGCTCAAGTAAGCACCAAGGCAGTGGTACAAGAAGTTCGACTCATTCATGGTGGGTCAAGGCTACAAAAGAACTGCAGCAGATCAGTGTGTATACATTCAGAGGTTTCCAGATGGAAATTTTGTTGCTCTTCTACTGTATGTAGATGACATGTTGATTGTTGGACAAGAAGCAGCGAAGATCAGCCAGCTGAAGAAGGAACTCTCCAACACTTTCGACATGAAAGACTTAGGACCAGCTCAATAGATTTTGGGAATGGAAATTGTTCGTGACAGACAGAACAAGAAGTTATGGCTTTCACATGAGAGGTATATTGAACGAGTAATCAGAAGGTTCGATATACAGAAAGCCAAACCAGTCAGCGTTCCGCTAGCGCACCATTTCAAACTGAGCAAGAGTTTGTGTCCCTCATCCAAGAAAGAGATAGAGGAAATGTCAGCAATATCATATTCTTCAGCTGTTGGAAGCCGAATGTATGCAATGGTATGTACCAGGCCAGATATTGCACACGCAGTGGGTGTAGTAAGAGCCATTTCTTTCTAACCCTGGAAAGCAACACTTGGAGGCAGTCAAATGGATTCTCAGGTACCTCAAGGGTACAACGAAGTTTCGTCTGTGTTAAGGGGAGCTGATCCGATCTTGGAAGGCTATACAGATTCAGATATGGCGGGAGATCTTGATGGTAGGAAATCTACATCAGGATTCATCTACACTTTTGTAGGGGGAGTTGTGTCATGGCAGTCAAGATTGCAGAGGTGTATGGCATTATCCACAACAGAGGTTGAGTACATCGTCATAGCTGAGGCAGGAAAAGAAATGTTGTGGTTAAAGTTGTTTCTCCAAGAGTTAGGGATCAAGCAGACATAATACAAGATACATTGTGACAGTCAGAGTGCTCTGAACTTGAGCAAGAACTCAATGTATCATTCTCAGGACGGAACACATTGATATTCGCTATCACTGGATACGCGAGGTGATGGATCAACAACTGCTGAGACTAGTGAAGATCCATACAGATGAGAATCCAGTCGACATGTTAACGAAAGTGGTTACCCGAGACAAGCTAGAGTTGTGCAGAGACATAACCGGGATAGCTGTCAGATGATGATTGTTTCAGATGCTGCTGGAGTGGGAGAATTGTAAAGTCCAGCAAGCATTATGTTGAAATGAAAACAGCTTGCAAAGACGTGTGCAAGCTTGCTGCAATTGCAGTAAACAACAAAGAGCACCGAAAACTTGATTTGCAATTACCAACCTGCCAAACCGCGTGTTACTGTAGCACGCGGTTTTGGCATTATAAAAGGGAGCCTTAGGATCAGTTGTAATCATCCCAAAGAGAGTGTAAAACACAGAGAGAAATAGTGAGGTTTTTGTATTAAGTTTCAAGTTGTAAACTTTGTATCTATTCTTGTAGTAATAGAAAAGAAATTCATTTTTTTTTCCTCAAATCTTCTCTAAAATGATCGGTGAATCACAACAGCCCTCGGTAGCATGACATAAAGAATTCTTATTTTATTTTTATTGTATTATATATAAACTTAAATTAAAATTAAGCTAAATAATAAATGAAACGAAATTCGTTCAAGTATTATACTAGAAAGAATAATAAGATGCTTTGTATTAATTTCCAGACTCATTTTTATATTTCTATACGCATATAGAAATATAATCAATGTAAAAAAAACAAAAGTAAAATATTGCAAAAATAATTGCATGGAACATCCAGAACAAGCCTTAGATGATGATAAATCTAATAATGCTGATGATTCAGTAAGATCTAGATATGACTCCAACAAGAGAGTCTGAAAGCAAACCAAAAAAGTACCAAACCAGTGGTCCTAATGACAATATGTAAAAATGACTGTCACAAATTCTTTGTAAAATATCAACTGGAATATTCTCAAGGAAAAAAAATTTAAAAAATAAAAAAACCAAGCTCATATTAGTCATATATATAATGCAAATGCAAGCAAGCTTATACAATAACACCCCTCTGAGAAAATAAGAAATGGAGGGTCCTCCAATATTTCCATAGCCTTGTGAAAAAATTTCTGTCTTTTTTGCACTAGTTTTCAGTTTTGCCTTCTTGTGTGCAAATGAATGGATTCATTCAAGTTGGCCATGTGATCTCTTGTTAGCTTATTTGTATATCTAGTCTTTTAATTTTGGGACCATGTACCATGCACGTGCCCACTTGCAGAGTTTAATTTGCTAGCTTCACGTAACTTCATTTCACTCTAGAAATTTATATTTTATTGAGTTTTATAAAACAATTATTTCGGATAAAATCATGAAGCGGATAGGTTATTTCATGAGTAATGATATACTCACACACACTCTTACTTAAAGTTTTACTAACTCTCTCATTGTAGCTACAGTGATTCACCGTAGATCACTGTACCTACAGAGTGAGAGAATTAGTAAAACTTTAAGTAAGAGTGTATGTGAGTGTATCATTTTTTATCAAATTAATAGTTCAAAAGTTCTTTTTAATTATTTGAGTGCTGTTTACAAAAGCAACTTCGGGTCCTAGCATGGAATATTAGACAGAAATTCTCGAAAGGAATTTTATTACTGTAACTCTTTGTGTACTTACTTCTGTATTATACTCAATAATACAAATTATATATCTTATCTCAAGCTTGCATGTGAGGTTCTAGAGACAAGAAAAAAGACCATCAAGATAAGCAGTGACTGAGCCACTAAGAATTGGACGGGGTTGAAAATTTATAAAATATGACCTGTTAATTAATAAAATTAAAAGTTTGGCTTATTAATAAG
>SKCR01028411.1:0-19200 GCA_019454045.1 Zanthoxylum bungeanum
TCGTCACCAACAGAAAGTAGGGTGGGCTACACTCACAATCATATCTCTAAACTCTTAAGAGATCAAGTATCACACAAGGTTTTCTTTTGGTTTTCTATTTTTGTTCTTCGTTTTCTTTTCTCAACACTTGAGAGAATTTGTAGAACAAATGAGAGGGTGGCTAGGGTTAGAATGAGAGGCTTGACAAAAGAAAATCAAATTTTCTTTATATACTTAGGGTTATTAATTCCCAAAATTAACAAAACTTTTCCCCTCTCCACCATACACATTTTCGGCCAACACATGTTTATTTTCAAAAATTTTGTAACATATCATTTACTTTCCATAAAGAAAAATATGTGACAAAAAATAAAAGTTAACACCCATTTAAAAGGTGTAACTTCCAAAAAAATCCAAAAGTTTCCAAAACCCAAAATGGAAATTTCAAATTTAACCTTTATTAAATTATATCATATGTAATTTAATAACATGTGTTTAATTATCATACAATTATACAAACTATATATTAAATTTAACATATAGTTTAAAGTGTGAAAAAATAATATTATTAATAATATTAATAATATTTACATATGTGAGTATATAATTGGACTATCCAATTATATTTAATCTGCTTCAATATATCAAGCTAGCACGAGGACCAAACGAACTTACGGTTCCAAGCTCTAATAATCCTGGAATATTAATTATGCTCTTAATTAAATATTTTGAATTATTAATTCCAGGTTATTTCACTAAACATCTGAAGCTTCACTCTCATTTTCGCAGATAGATAAATTAAGCTGAACCACGTCGGTGTCTATCAATATAGTCATTATATACGGATTGGCTCTTCACGAGTATCTCGTAATTAGAGTCGGGTCATAATATTTGTTATACCCCTCTAATTATTTTTACCTTAAATACCATTGATTCTCTAATGAATGATTTGTTCATAACCATTATGAATGTTAATCTTTCTATTCGTAATATAAAGACTTGAGCGCTCTAACTGTTCAAGTACCGAATCAACCCTTAAGAAAGATACTCATCTCCTTCTCGTAAGAAGGAGAGAACTCCATAACTATGTAAAACATCCCCAGCTACACAACAAACTGTCCCCAAAGTACGTAGCTATTGGTCGGGATTGCTACACTAACCTCACATTTGTAAATCAAGGACATAGCCTGCCAAGCAGGAGTTCGTAGTACACTCAGGATTAAGATCAATCCATATATTACAATCTAGTAGATCGAAAATAATTTCTTTATTTAACATATATTATAAGAAATTCATTTCTATTTGGGTCCAGTCTTAAATGATCACATCATGCAAGGTGCCACTATTCTCATGTCTCCACATGGACGATCATTGATCAAGGTCGCCATATAGTTATAGAATGGGCCGCAGTTATAGATAAACCACAAATAAAGTATCCACTTTGTTTGCTCTCTATGGACTATTTTAGATTACTAACTTCAGACTTAAATCCTCTTGTATATGACACTCATACACTAAGTCTGAAGGCACATGATTAATGTAGGGTAAATAAGATAATTTATAATTGATAAATGAATAATGCATCATATTATTTCACAAAGTATAATTTTGTTTACATTAGATGAAGCTCTATGATGTAGGGGTTTTATAGGGAATACCCGATAACGCAGCGGAAAGCGGAAAATCAAACTTTTCCGATTTCAATAATTTTTTCTTGGATCAATTAAATAAACTTATTTATTTAATTATCCAATACTTAAAAACTAAAATTTGACTCAAGAAATCATATTTCTTGAAAATTACCGTTTGACCCCTAAACTTTGTATTTTGTTCATTTTAGTCCTCAAATTTTCAAATATAATTTTGGATGATTCCAAATTAGTTCTAAAATGATTTCCAACATGTCCAACACGTCAAAAAATAAATTGCAACAAAAACCCCAATTTATTTTAAATTGCCGAACAGTCCATAGTTTTTCAGTTTTTTGTAATTTGGTCATTTTTTGTTCAAAATATGTCAAGATCAAATCCAATCAACCCAAAATTTAATATGCATCATATACACAATATATTACATCACATATATGAAAATCCCCAAATTTGGAAAGGGTTAAGAATACTAATTTTTATAATTTCTTCAAGTTGACAAATTACACTAAATTGATTAAATCCAATACTTTAAGTCAATCTTTACCACACCAAACAAGTCTCACCACCATGAAATAGCTCAAGAACAATTCTAGGTCATCAATGAGTGGCTAAGCAACTCTAGAATGGCAACTTGATTACTAATTAATCAAAATAGAGCTTAAGAACTTATCTCAAGTTCACTTTGTTATCATACATGCTTTCATCTTTCAAACAAGTTTCCAAACATTTAATTACAAACCAAAAGGAGTAGATAAAAATTCTAAGCAACACATGTTGAAGCCTAGAAACATAGAAACAATTTTCATGTTGAAGAAAGTTGGAAAATTCTTACAAAATCCAAATATTTCTTTAAGCCTTTTCCTTTGTTCTTCAAGTTTCTCTCAAACCTTACTTTGTAATATATTTTGGTGGCTTAACCTAATAAATGGAAAAATGAAACAAAATAATTTATACTCTACAAAATTTCCCTTGGCCGAATTTGAGAGCATATAAAATAGCTAGATATTTTTTTTTTTGTTTCATTAAAGTAAATTTAATCAACTTATGTATTTGATCATTATAACATTTAATGATATTCAACAAGTCATATAAAACAACTAAAGTCAATTCCTAAAGTAATCATAACTTAAGATATTTATATTTGAATTACTTTAATTATTTAACAATTAAATAATTAAATAATTATTTAAATACAAATATTTTAAATATATGTATTATATTTACTTTAAATATTCAAATACATATATGTTTATGATATATGTCAAATATCACAATTTTATTTAATCAATGTGTATTTAATAAAATCATGCATTAAATACAAATACACATTACTTTGGAAATGACCATTAGGTCCATTTGCATGTATTTTTCGTTTAACCTTTAAACGACTTATAAATAATCAGTAGTTATTCATAATAGTTACCCTAGTGCTCTACGAGTATATTTCACACGAGTGAGACTCTCTAGATTCAGGCATATCTATCACAAAATCCGATTTCGTGTCGATAATTTACCCACCCGTAAATTAGGACAACCATGGATAAACTCGATGAATCATATAGGTCGATGTCATGACATATGTTTAATTCCTCCATCATATTTATCCGGATATATCCCAGAGATATAGATGTAAACGTCAAATCTCTATCGGGACAATCCTGTCGACGTCCTCTATTAGCAATCTCTAAAAGAACACTTAGAACTTACTTCTAAAGTGTACCACGGGCCCAATGGTTTTTTATCTGATTGGTAATATATATGGACTATATATGCTCTGTACACAGAATTGACAGATCATGTCTTGACACACACAGGAGACCCTGAGGATCTGTCTACACCCAATGAACATAGGGAGGTCTGATCAAAATAGATCGGTGATTAGGCCCAAAAAGTAATCGTGGTTATCGTGTATAGTTAGGGTGTCGATTCCTCAAAGAGATGGTTACAAAGAACTAATTTACTTAAAAAAAATCATTAGCAATAACTTAATGGAAAAATATGGTGGTTTTTAGCTAAGGTCCCAAGATCATAAACAAGCATGAAATAAGTGCGAATACAAATTAACGAAGTTGCGGAATACTCACATCGATCGGTTGAGCGACGCGCGACGAACAAAATCAAATTCTGCTCCCTCCAAGGTCACGGCAGTGAGCTGCACCGGTCAACAAATTTCAGCCATGTGTCTTCAAGTTTTGAGCTCCAAGCTTCCTCAAACAATTCCCGGCTCATTGGTGGACTTCCCTATCACATTCCCATGACTTCGTAGTGTGCTAGCACTCCCAATTTTGCCACAAAATCGCGACTCTAAGCTTCCATTTTCTTCTTGATTCTCGACAGTGACTGCCAAAACCAGAAGCAAAAACAGCCCTTCATGGGCGTGTAAATGAGAGAAGAGAGGAGGAGAGAAAGTTGTGTTGAATTAATTGGAAAAGTGTATATCATACACTTATATATTTTCCAAAAAATAAATAAGTGATTTACCACTTTTTGGCTTCCAAAAAGTCAAATGGTAAAGCTTTCCAACAACTCCAACAACTACCATCAATCAATCACATCAATCAATCAAGTGTCACATCACTCAAAGTGACATGATTTGACGCTTGATGTGACTAGCGATTTGACGCTTGATTTGACTTGCGTGCCGCACTCGAATTCGAAATGCGAATGCGCTCGTAAATAATCTCGGGCTCGGGTTCGCTAATTCCAATTAATGAATTTTCCGTTGCATCGTAGTTAATTCTAAATTAATTCTTTCGCCGAATTAAAATCTAATTTTAATTCCGCGTTGAAATCCAATTTCATATAATATATCGAATATATTTTAATCGATTAATTCTAATTAATCGTTATCTCTCTTTAATTGATATTTTATCCCAGATAAAATATCTCCTCAATTAATCCCAGATTAATTTTCTCTCTCATCTTATTAATCCCAGATTAATTTAGAGTGTGAGTCATACGTCATCGGTGAATCTTTGGGAAGCGACCCATGAGATCCCCGCATATGTTGGCAGTAAATTCGGTTGTCGGACTATCCGAACACGTAAGTACCAAGTACTACATTTATACCAATTTACAAGACAAGGTTAGCCTCTAGCAAAGCGCCATGCCTACCAATTCTCCGAAATATCCTTACAGGAATAAGGATCTATATCAGGCGTAGTATACATAGTATTGTGTATGTCGATCCAGTATCGGATGATCACGTGCTAGGCCTGGGGCTGGAATTGTGTCTGCCCCGTACGAAGCACATGTCGTATGTCTGGTAACTAGTCTCTATAATCGGATATACATGACCTTGTCATAATATCCCGATTGCTGCAGCATTTAAGAGAACCAGTCCCGTATCCTTCGTGACCATCAACTCCACTATGACTGGAGTGATACTTCGTCTTGACATCACACCCAACACATTACGATTCTCATATAACCAAGCATTGGCGTACACAGAACCTGTTAAAGCCCTGGACGACCGCAACCAAAGTATATTGATTGTCGCAAGTATTAGCGGTGCAAGTCTCAGGTAAGACCAAATACACCTACCCTGATTTCGGACTTCCATAGACACATAGTCATACTACCAATGGAATTCTGAGAGGGTCTATCCAGCGAAGCTATTTCCCGTACCATCGGTAAAAACACACCTCTATTACACTTGCATGAGTATCCTATACCCAAATATATGAGAACTATGCCGTTGTGCCCTCACAACACGCACAAGTGCAATACTAGTCTTTTACGCATTTATCGATGTCCGATCTCGACATTGCTCTGACTAGGGATATTTAATGATTTATCCTTTGTGGATTGATACTGTCTCATATCATTCTTAATCCAGGAACAAATCATAAGGACCTACTATCATTTATATATCTTGGTGATCTAATCACAAATGATAAGAGAGCAATCTCCTTTATCACATAGTTAATTTGTACAACAACACCATCATCTAAACAAATAGTGACGCTATGGGTCATAATTGTCCAACAATCTCCCACTTGGCCTATAGCCAGTCACTCGAGTGTCTTACACCCGAACTATGTACGGTTGGCTCAAACTGCTGAGAAGGTGCTTTCGTCAGCGGATTTGCGTGATTATCATCTGATGCGATTTATTCGATCATCACATCGCCACGATGTATGATCCGAACGAATCAGATGAATATCGAAGTATATTTCTAGATCGTTGATGAGACCATTAATTCTTTAGCCTGTGATGACGCCTAGCTCAGCTGCTAACAGAACTATATCTAATATAATTAGATTTGTTATCGACCCCAATTGGCTTCTATTGTCGCCTCAGCTGCAGCAATAACCCGCATTTGTTATTATAACGGTAACAGTATCTTGCTTAGAAGATTTCCAGCGCACTATTCCGTTATTCAAATTTTGGTAGTACCTTTTGTGACTTATAGTCGTTAAATCGGTTTAGGAAACTTGCTACAGTGATCCCAGTCACTTTAAGTTCTCCATCTCCACCGATTAAGACAACATCTTTAGTTCTCTAAGATACTAATGGATGTTCTTAACATCAATCCAGTGACTATCACTCGGATTGGCCTGATTGTGAATCCATATGCTCAAAGCTTATGAGACACCAGGTTACGTACATTTTTCAATGTACGGTTCTCGGAGAGTTTACACGAAAGCCAAGCTTTCGCCGATTGTTTTTATGGGAATATCATTTCCAAGAAATGACATATTATCATTATTTTATAGGACAACCACTGTCAGTGCGCTCCCACTAACCCTCTTATATACATAAGAATCATTTCGTTTTGAATTAAATCATAAACCATTATGATCACATCAAAACGACAATTCCAAGAACCTAATGCTTGCTTCTATCCAAACCTGGATCGAATAACCTGCAAACCTTGTTTGCTAGTTTTGGTACGACAAAATCGTCAGGATATTGTAAACATCCTCCAAAAGGTTTCCTTTTCAGGAAAGCGATTTTCCCGTCTGCTGACATATTTCAAAAAGAAACATGCAGCAATAACAAGCATTATCCAAATGGATTTACCGTGGCAACAGGTAAAAGGTTTCGTCATAATCAACACAATATTGATAACGATACCTTTTCGTAAAAGCCTAGCTTAGAACGTTGGTTTGTTGCCTTCCATATATGTATTCCTTGAAGACTTATAGTACCAATAGGCACAATGCCTTGCGGTACATCAACTAGTATCCAAACTTGTTAATATACATGAATCCATTTCGGATTCATGACACTTTGTCATATTAGGGAGTCGATACCTTGTATCACTTCCTCATACGTAGTCAGTTGGTATACCTCAATAAGATAGACATCTTTATGAGGTGAGATCAGAAACCCATACCCCATGTTGCTTTCTAACTCTCTCCGACCTACGCGGTTCTTGTGTATTCAAAGATTATTGGTAATAGTGTTCATCCTAGATGAACTATTTATGTTCCATTAAGATTCGGTGCCTTGAATAGTATTACTCTGATTTTCATCGAGTTTTACTATCCTCCCACTTACCACTGCATGTCGGTATTCATCTTAGGAAAATCGCATGGTGAGCAACATCTAATTATTCTCTTGTGAGTTGTATAAGTACTATACTTATGGTATCCCTAGGATAACCTACAATTGGCACTTATCTAATTTGGGTTTTAGTTTGGTATCATCCAAACATATGCCTAGCATACCCAAACATTCAGGAATGAGAAACCTGGTTTCTTTCCTGTTCATATCTAATATGATATCTGTCAAACAGATTATTATGGAACCTTATTCAAAATAAGTTCACACTGTTAATGCTTATCCGTTGAAGGAAATGGTAGCTCAGAGCGACTCATGATTAACCTTATCATGTCTAACAAAATTCGGTTACTCAGTTCGGACACACCGTCAAACTGACGTGTTCCGTGAGGGGTCCTCATTTGAAAGAATACTTTACTCTTCCAAGTATATAAGAAACTTATTGTCTAAGTATTTTCCATTACGGTCTAACCGTGACGGTATAATACTTTAGCCGGTCTGTTTGTCTACTTCGTGTCGAAACTTTAAAAGTTTTTTATTTGTGTTTCAAAAAAAAAACACATAACCACAACGCGATGCCACATCCGTAAAGGTAACGAAATATTCATATCCACATCTAGCCTAGCTAGACATGGGCCCACTTGCTTCACTATGAACTAGGGCTTACAGATCGATGGCATTTACACTTTTACCAAGTAAATAGTGTTTTAGGCACTAAGCCCAATAAACTAGATTCGTAGACTTTTTTGACTGGAATTAAAACAGTCCTAGTACCCACTCTTCGAAAGTGTGGATATACGATTCTTGTTTAATTGTGTCCCAGACAACAATGCCACAAATTAGTTTCCTCTGATCAAATCCGTTTGAGCTATTTGTTTGTCATTTTATACGTTTGAGATTTATTTATATTCAAAATAAATTCTGTTATTCACATCTAATGTGGTTATCTCAATATCATCTTTATATAATGAAACACTTTAGTGTTCTAGAATATAAAGGTAAACCCACAGTGGGTTAAACACTGATAGAGAGATAATGTATCTAGTCAAACTAGTTACATTATAACAGTTTCCTAATTTAGGTACACACCCGAGGGTAGTTCCTAAATTAGGTTTCTGCGGTTAAAACAGCGACTTTCGTCCCGTTTCCGATTCGCAGATAAATCTCTATTGAAGTCAGTATCCTGTTCAAAACAGATTCTGAACATCAATACATATTTTTATGTACCACACTAAGTATTTAAAATCCAATTTTAATACAAGTAGTGAACATAATCTTGACAAACATATTTTATGTCAGAGCCTTGCTCGTCTTCAATTCCTTCATGTCTGCTTTGTCCAAACGGCAGTCACGCTTCCGCGATCCCGTTTGCCACATTTAGGAAGACATTTTAGAATATGTCATTTATCTTCCTAGAAGATTATAATGATTTTTCCTTTGCCCTTTTTTCAACTTTCCAGAAGCCTTTGGCCAAGCCTTGGGTTTCTAGAATATCGAAGTAAGGTGCGCCTTGCGCTACTTGCCTAATTGAAAACTTGACTTTGTCTCATTGAGAATAGTCATTAACTCTCCAAGAGTTATTTATTACAATTTAGTACTTCTAAAAACTAAATATAGATCTAAAAAGATCCTTCAATTTCATTATCATACTTTAAGGATCTAATCCGTAGTTCTGATTCAGAAATTAAGGAGTCTACTACGGTAAGTATAATGGATTAAGCACTAAAGTTATCATTACATAAATCTTCCAAAGATTATGCTCTACTATTTGCATAACTCCGGGCTTAGGCATAATATGTTATTTTAATCAAATAAAATAACTTATTATTTTCCAGGACCATCATGAAATTTTATTCCCAATTTGAAAATTAAGCCATTTAAATACATTTTCCCTAGGATTATGTTTTAAATGTCAATCTTTCAATTATATCTTGATTCTAATTTAATCAACGATTCAGGTACTGTTTATTATAATGATTACAATAGTCCAACTATTTAATCAACTATAATTTAATAGATTAAAATCAATTATATTGATTACTATAATCCAATTATAAAATCAACTATAAATGAATAGTTTGAATATAGTCCAACTATTTATTTAAAAAACATTTAAATATTAGTCCAACTAACATTTAATTATTTGACGAATGATATTTGAATGAGCGCGTATGGCAAGTAATTAAACGAATATTGCAAATTCAATTCTTGCCTCCCACTATTTTTCGGTGAGCCTCTAACCCTCTGTCGAGTACTCGGGAACCGTATTTCCTAGCGGGCTAGGATCCCGTTAAATAATACAATCTTGACTTTGGCCAAAAAATTTATGATAATTAACTAGGTAGATCTCTAAGATCAATTGGATCCAATCCAATTCCTAGATCCAGTAGGGGGACATCCAAGTCCGAAACATATATCTTATATATGCCAATACATCCAATGTATTACCTAACTTTTTTCCTCTGAATCAACTAAGCCTTGGCTTTGGCACAACAAACTTAGTGATCCCATGTTAAGTACGACCCATTGACCATGGAAAGCTTCGTAATCATGTCGATGGACAAGAAGTGGTATTGACTTTGGCCAACAACCACAACTTGGACAAGACACTGATATGGAACAAAGCTCTCGTGATTCAAACACATCCTCGACGGACAAAGGCCTTGACTTTGGCCAACAAGCCAATGCCAGTCTCGGATCTTGAGTGAGAATCACTCAATGGAAGGAAAGACGCTTAATATTTTGCGAGGGTTTTTTCGAGTGCAAATTGGCAACCAATTTATTATCTTTGTTAAGGTCTCATCATCATACACCCTTAAACATGCATTCTAAACACATAATAAAGCGCATATAAAAATTAATAAAGATGTGCGGATGGATACTTTACACATTGATCCTAGATCAAATCTCTCCCTTTCTCTCTCTCGCTAGCACAAATAGTTCTTCTACCCGTTACACTACACTCTCTAAGAAACCTCATTTACATTGAGGGGAATAGGTGAGAAGAGATTACAAAGAATATGGAGGTAATAAGGCTGGACACGTAGTCCAATTAATAAATCAAATTTATTACAACAATTACTAAAATTGTCCCACCCATCTAATTGTTGGACAATTATGACCCATAACGTCACGATTTGTACAGATCATAGTGTTGTTGTACAAATTAACTATGTGACAAAGGAGATTGCACTCTTATCATTTGTGATTAGATCACCTACATATATAAATGATAGGAGGTCCCTGTGATTTGGTCCTGGACTGAGAATGATATGAGACAGTATCAGTCCACGAAGGATAAATCATTAAATATCCATAGTCAAGTATTATCGAGATTGGACATCGATAAATACATAAAAGACTAGTATTACATTTGTCGCGGTTTTGAGGGCACGACGACATAGTTCTTATATATTTGGGTATAGGATACTCACGCAAGTGTAATAGGAGGTTGTGTTTTAACCGATGGTACGGGAAATAGCTTCGCTCTGGATAGACCCCCGCGGAATCCCATTGGTAGTATGACTATGTGTCTATGGGAGTCTGCAATCAGGGTAGGTGTATTTGGTCTTAACCTGAGACTTGCACCCCTAATACTTGCGACAATCAATATACTTTGGTTGAGGTCGTCCAGGGCTTTAACAGGTTCTTTGTACGCCAATGCTGGGTATATTAAGAATCGTAGTGTGTTGGGTGTGATGTTAAGACGAAAGTATCACTCCAGTCATATGGAGATGATGGTCACATAGGATACGGAACTTGTTCTCTTAAATGCTCGAGCTATCGGGATATTATGACAAGGTCATGTATATCCGATTATAGAGACTAGTTGCCAAACATCCGATATGTGCTTCGTACGGGGCAGACACAATTCCAGCCTCAGGCATAGCACGTGATCATCCGATACTGGATCGAAATACACAATAATACGGTATACTACTACGCTTGATATATATATATATATATATATCACATATTCCTATAAGAATATTTCTGGAGAATTGGGTAGGCATGGCGCTTTTCTAGAAGCCAACCTTGTCTTGTAAATCGGTACAAACGTATTACGAGGTACTTACGTGTTTGGATAGTCCGATGACTGTATTTACTGCCAACATATCCGGGGATCTCATGGGTCGCTTCCCGAAGATTCACCGATAGGTATGACACGCACTTTGTTAATCTGGGATTAATTTGATGAGAGAGAAAATTAATCTGGGATTAATTACGGAGATATTTTATCTGGGATAAAATATTAATTAAGAGAGAGAACGATTAATTTGGAATTAATCGATAAAATAATATATTCGATATATTATGCGAAATTGGATTTCGACGCGGATTAAAATTAGATTTTAATTCGGGAGAACGAGTTAATTTAGAATTATTTCGTTAGCGACATGAATAGTGATTTCGCTAGGCGTAATCGTTTAATTACGTCGCGACAGATAATTCATTAATTTGGAATTAGCGAACCCGAGCCCGAGATTATTTGCGAACGCATTCGTATTTCGAATTCGAGTGCGGCACACAAGTCAAATCGAGCGTCAAATCGCAAGTCACATCAAGCTTCAAATCACATGTCACTTTGAGTGATGTGATAATTTGATTAATTGATTGAGTGATTGATGTGGTAGTTGAAAATCATTAATTGTTTTTTGCTTTTTGACTTTTGGTAAATGGAAAATGATTTGTGTATTTGTTATTTGATTTTTGGAAATTCAAATAAATATATAAAACATTTCTTTTTCTTTCTCTCTCCACCACTCTAACGTTTTCTCTCTTTTCCCTCCTTCTCCTTCACGGCTTGGAGCCGTTTCTTCCTCTCATTTTTGGGTTTGCCCGAATGAAGAAGAGAAGCAAAGAAGAAGATATAGTGCTAGCACACACTTGAGTTATACAAAGGTGATAGGGAAACGAACACATGAGCTTGGAATCAATTTTTGGAGCTTGAAGCTGGAGCTTCATGGAGTCATCCATGGCCGAATCTTGGAGGAAAAACGAGGGCCAAAACCGAGCAGTCCACTGCATGGAGAAGCTTCACTGCCGCGAGTTTGAGTGGCTTGAAGACTCGTGTTCATCGCGTTGCAAGATCCGTTCATTGTGAGTATGTTTCCGCCATTCTCCTTTGAGTATTCATTCGTTTTTGTGCTTGATTTCATGATCTTGGGACCTAATCTAGAAACCAACAATGGTATCTTGAGCTTATATCAAGCATGAATCTTTTAGGGTTTAAAATTGGGTAAACTCAATTTGAGCATGATTTGGTTGAATTGTTTGATTAAGTATGCTTGAATGAGGTTGAATTGATGTTGTGCATGATCAATTTCAAGAAATTTGGTTGGATCAAATTTTCCCCAAAAATGGAGGCTTGGCCGAATTTAGAACCCTAATTTGTCTTGGCATAATTTTATGTTTTGATCATTGGATACTTAAAACAATAGGGTAATGTTGTTTTGAAGTTCAATTGGATTGAATTTTGATTTGGAACAATTTTCCATTTAAAAGTTGGCTTGGCCGAA
The DNA here is from genome assembly GCA_019454045.1 of Zanthoxylum bungeanum. Classification (NCBI taxonomy): domain Eukaryota; kingdom Viridiplantae; phylum Streptophyta; class Magnoliopsida; order Sapindales; family Rutaceae; genus Zanthoxylum; species Zanthoxylum bungeanum. The sequence continues at coordinate 12,656 of SKCR01028411.1, forward strand.
TTCAATTTAACATGAAATTCAATGTGATTTTTGTTTTTGATTCATTGGATGAGTTGAATTGATTTGGAAATGATGATTGTGGATTCAATTGGATTGAAACCGAATCAGATTGGAAAAACTCCTAATTGCCGAGACTTTAAGCATGTAATTGGGTTTGATTTTGATTGAATTGTTTTGGACACTATTTGACGTAGAAATGCATGATTAATTAGGCTAATTGATGTTTTAGAAATGTTAATTGGGTAATTAATTGTGTATTACACTTAGGTTAATTAATTATGGAATTTGGAATTTTATAAGTTAATTAATTGGGCTTAAAATTGGATTTGGGCCTTATAGGTTGTAATTGGGCTTTTGGGCTTTGTTGAACAAAGATCGGTTTAGGCAAAATTGGTTGGATCCAATTAGGCCTAAAACCGCATCCATAAAGTCCAATTATGACTTAATGGACCTTAATTATTTAATTGGGCCTAATGGGCCAAAATTGATTTCTGGGCTTATGGGTAAATCTCGGATTGGATTTTGGTTATTCGGTTTGACCCGAGTTGACCAAAAGTCCAAGCCTAAAGAAATTAATTAAAAGGCCATTGGACTTTAATTAAATAAACGTTGGACGTTAATCGGGCTTTGAGACCCGTTACGATTGAATTAGGAATTTAAGTCGTAAAGGTTCGTTAATAAAGTGTAATATTTAATTTGGAATTAAATAGTGAATTAGTATTAAATACAAATTGAATTGGATTTAATGTTGTAGTTTAATTTAATTCATGAATTCGTACTTTGAGTACTTATTCGCAAAACGAGTTTGACTCGAGCAAAATCAAATCGTTGTTTGAACATTGGATGATCACTAATTATCAGATATTTATTGGAATTAGATTGATTGATAACATGCTTGTGTGAATACATGGTTGCGATGCATGAATAATGTATATCGGATGGATATTAGATGGGTGGGGTAATTTTAGAAATTATTGTAATAAATTTGATTTATTAATTGGACCTGCGTGTCCAGCCTTATCACCTCTATACTCTTTGTATTCTCTTCTCACCTATTCCCCTCAATGTAAATGAGGTTTCTTTAGAGGGTAGTGTAACGGGTAGAAGTAAATACATGTGCTAGCGGGAGAGAGAAAAAGAGATTTGATCTAGGATCAATGTAAAATATCCATCCGCATATCATTATTATTTTATTATACGCGCTTTATTATGCGTTTAGAATGCATGTTTAAGGGTGTATGATGATGAGACCTTAACAAAGATAATAAATTGGTTGCCAATTTGCACGCGAAAAACCCTCAAATAATATTAAGCGTCTTTCCTTCCATTGAGTGATTCTCACTCAAGATCTAAGACGACATTGGTTTGTTGGCCAAAGTCAAGGCCTTTGTCTGTCGAAGATGTGTTTGAATCACGAAGGCTTTGTTACATATTGGTGTCTTGTCCAAGTTGTGGTTTGTTGGCCAAAGTCAAGACCACTTCTTTTCCATCGACATTGATTACGAAGCTTTCCATGGTCAATGGGTCGCGCTTGACTGGGATCACTAAGTTTGTTGTGCCAAAACCAGGCTTAGTTGATTCAGAGGAAAAGGTTAGGTAATACATTGGATGTATTGGCATATATAAGATATATGTTTCGGACTTGGATGTCCCCCTACCGGATCTAGGAATTGGATTGGATCCAATTGATCTTAGAGATCTACCTAGTTAATTATCATACAATTTGTTGGCCAAACTCAAGATTGTGTGATATTTAACGGGATCCTAGCGCACTAGGAAACGCGATTTCTCGAGTACTCGACAGAGGGTTAGAGGCTCGCCGAAAAATAGTGGGAGGCAAGAATTGAATTTGCAGTATTCGTTCAATACTCGCCATACGCGCTCAATCACAAATTATTTCGTCGTTAAATTAAATGTCAGTTGGACTAATATTTAAATTGTTGTTTTGATAAACAGTTTGACTGTATTATAGTTGATTATATAATTGGATTATAGTAATCAATATATTTGAATTAATTAATTTCAATTTACAGTTGATTTTATAATTGGATTATAGTAATCAATGTAATTGAGGTTAATTAATTTAAATTATATTTGATTGTATAGTTGGACTATAATAATCAATATAATACATAGTACCACAAATCATTGATTAAATAGTTGGACTATTAGAATCAAGATAAATTGAAAGATTGACATTTAAAACATAATTCTGGGGAAAATGAGTTTAAATGGTTTAATTTTCAAATTGGGAATAATTTCAGGATGGTCCTGGAAAATTAATAAGTTATTTTATTTGATAAATTATATATTAAGCCTAAGCCCGGAGTTAAGCAAATAGTAGAGCATAATCTTTGGAAGATCATGTAATGATAACTTTAGTGCTTAATCTATTATACTTGTCAAGTAGACTCCTTAATTTCTGAATCAGAACTAAGGATTAGATCCTTAAAGTATGATAATGAAATTGAAGGATTTTCATGGATCTATTTTAGATCTTTGAAAAACTAAATTGCAATAAATAATTCTTGGAGAATTAATGACTATTCTCAAGTAGACAAAGTCAAACTTTGCAATTAGGCAAATAGCGCAAGGCGCACCTTACTTCGATATTCTAGAAACCCGAGGCTTGGCCAAAGGCTACTGGAATGTTGAAAAGGGCAAAGGCAAAATCATTATAATCTTCTAGGAAGATAAAAGGACATATCCTAAGAAGGAATTGAAGACGAGCAAGGCTCTGACTTCAAATATGTTTGTCATAATTATGTTCACAACTAGTATTGAAATTGGATTTTAAATACTTAGTGTGGTACATAAAATATATGTATTGATTTTTAGAATCTGCTATGAGCAGGATAATGACATCAATTGAGATTTATCTGCGAATTGAAAACGGGACGAAAGTTGTTGTTTTAACCGCAGGTACCTAAGTTTAGGAACTACCTTCGGGTGTGTACTTAAATTAAGAAACTGTTATAATGTAACTAGTTTGACTAGATACATTATCTTTATATCAGTGTTTGACCCGCTGTAGGTGAACCTTTATATTCTAGAACACTAAAGTGTTTTATTATATAAAGATGATATAGAGATAAACACATTAGATGTGAATAACAGGATTTATATTTATAATATAAACAAATCTCACACGTACAACATGACAAACTAATAGCTCAAAACTGATCTAATCAGGTTGAAACTAATTGTGGCATAGTTGTCAGGGACACTATTAAACAAGAATCGTATATCCACACTTTCGAAGAGTGGGTACTAGGACTAATTTGATTCTATTCAAATAAAGTCTACGAATATAGTTTATTGGGCAAAGTTCCTAAAACACTATTTACTTGGTAAAAGTGCCAGTGCCACCGATCTGTTAGCCTTAGTTCATAGTGAAGCAAGTGGGCCCATGTCTAGCTAGGCTAGATGTGGATATGAATATTTCGTGACCTATACGGATGTGGCATCGCGTTATGGTTATGTGTTTCTTTTGAAACACAAATCGGAAACTTTCACAGTTTCGACACGAAATAGACAAACAGATCGGGTAAAACATAAAACCGTCACGGTAAGACCGTAATGGAGAATATTTAAGCAATAAGTTTCTCATATACTTGAAAGAGTATAGTTTTCTTTCAATGAGGACTCCTCCCGGAACACGTCAGTGATGAGTGGTATTTAATCACTATTTCCCACTCATTTAATCTAATATTTTGTATAGTTTCTTGAGTTTTGTGAATGTTTTGATGTGTTTTGTGTTATTTTGTAGATAAATTAAAGTTTGGAAAGCACTGGAGGCAATTTGAGGCAAAACGGACAAAAATGCGTCAACAGGGATATTTTCGTCTCTTCAGCGTCGCGACGCTGGAACACTGCGGCGCGACGCCCAGCGTGCGCCGAATCTGCTAACATGCGCCGGGTCCACAAAAATCAGAATCTGAGAAAAGTTGACTTTGCTAACGTGCGCCGTGGCACGTGTCACCATCACAACAGAGATGCTAAAATGCGCCTTGCCACGTGTCGAAATCCTATTGCTTGGACGGCCACCGCCCCACGTGTCATCCTACGTGTCGCCACATCATCGTCACATCAGCAGCCACATCAGCAAGTCAACCGAGTCAACATGCCATGTCATCATCAGCCAATCACAGCGCGACACGTGTCAACCTCTCATTCGTCTGACGGCCGCCGCCCCACGTGTCGCCACGTTGTCATCCACATCATCACAGTGACGCAACCAATGACGTCATGAACAGTGACACGTCACCAATGACGTCAGCATAATAATTGAGTCTTAGCCGCCTGCCACGTGTCGCTTCAACAGTCAGCCGCCATTGCCACGTGTCGCCTTCTCATCGTGCCACGTCAACCAATAGTGAAAAATCCAGCGTCGCGACGCTGAGGCTTTGGCGTCGCGACGCGCGCGGCAGTGACCAAACAGTGAATTTTTTTTGCTATAAATAGGCCGCGAATTTTCAGTTTTCATGACACCTTTTCTCACTCCTTCTATGTAATTAGGGAGTTTCTCTCTCTAGAATTTTCATTTTTATTTTTTTACTTTTTTACTTTTGTAATAATTTTAATTACTGTTTGTAATAATAATTTACTTTCTTTATTTTACAGTTTTTTACTATTCACTATGCGGAGGTAACTTCCCTATGCTAAGGTGAAAGGTAATATTTTACTATTGCTATTTAGATTAATCTCCCTTAAAAATAATATATTTACTATTTAAAATTCTGATTAATAAAGGAATACCGCTATATTGGTCGGTTGGTAAATTTTTTCTGTTGGTTTGAAACTGATTAATCAAGGATACCGCCAGACTGGTCGGTTGGTAAATTATTTTGGTACCGCCTTTATGGCTGGATTATGGACAAATATTACCGCCTATATGGCTGGTTGGACTTAATTGGACTTAATCAGGATACCGCCAGATTGGTCGGTTGATGGATCGATACTTTTTATACTACTTGAACGATACGTACGCTTGCGTTATACGTGTGTGTTTACGCCGGTCAAGTTTTTGGCGCCGTTGCCGGGGACTTATTTATCTTTTATTATTAATTTAGGGGTTAGATACTTTTACTTGTATCTAATTTCTTTTTACTTATTGTTATTGTTTTCTTGTGTTTCAGGTTCTCAGAAACTTCATGAGACGAACCAGAAGCTTTGAACTACGACCGCTTGACCCAGAAATTGAAAGAACTATCAGACAGTTGAGAAGGGAAAGGCGAGAAGCTCAAGAAGCTTTAGTCAACATGGAACCTGAACCTTTGGAGGTTGCACCACCAATTCCCCTCGAGACAGAACCATTCCGGTGGTTGACAGACTCATTTCATGCATTGTACTCCTCCATTACCCAGCAAATGCGGGTGACATCAAAATGCATTCAGATGATACAACAATCAGTTCAGTTTGGAGGAAATGCAACTGAAGATCCTAATTCCCACATCAGCAACTTCCTGGAAGTTGTGCGGTACTTTCAATTACAAACGAGAAGCTGAAGAAGCAATGAGACTACGTGTTTTCCCATACTCTTTGAAGGACAGAGCTAAAGCCTGGCTATTCATTACCAGCAGGTTCTATCACAACATGGAACATCTTAGCCACCAAAATTCTTGCAAAGTATTTTCCACCAGCCAGAACCGGAAAACTGAGGAATGACATCACATCCTTTGTGCAGCAAGATTCAGAATCTCTGTACGAAGCTTGGGAAAGGTACAAAGACTTACTCGGAAATGTCCACACCATGAAATTCCAAAATGGCTTCAAGTCCAAACATTTTATAATGGCCTTTCTGCAATAATGAGAACCACAATTGATGCTGCTGCTGGAGGAGCTTTAATGGCAAAAGGTGAAGATCAAGCCTGGGAATTAATCGAAGAAATGGCCAACAACAACTCTTTGTGGCCAACTGAAAGAAGTTTGATTCAAAGAATTGCAGGAATATATGAGGTTGGAGCTAATACAGCAGTCAACACCAAGCTAGATCAAATATGCAAATTCATGGAGACTCTTACACTGGATCCACAAGTTCACCATATGGAGGAGCACCAGATTCAAATCAACATGAAGAAACGGTGAATTATGTCAACAATTTCAACAGGCAGGGAACATCCATATTCCAACACCTACAACCCAGGGTGGAGGAATCATCCTAATTTTTCATGGAGAGTAACAATTCAGGTCAACAACAGAACTATCCACCACCTGGATTTCAAGCAACAGAACAAAGGCCAAACGCAGGTAAATGAACCAGGAATAGCAGAAGTGCTGGCTCAGTTAAAAAGTACGATGCTATCTTTCAGAGCCAATCAGCTTCCATCAAAGCACTGGAGAGAATCAAATCGGACAACTGGCCAATGCTCAGAGTTACAGACCGCCAGGAACTCTTCCTAGCAACACTGAGCAAATCCAAGGAACATAGGGAAGGAGCAATGTCATGCTATCATGTTAAAGAGTGGTACTGAGATCAACAAAGATATTGGAGTCAAAACAGCTGCTGAGGAAGTTCCAAAAGAGACAGTTCCACAGATGGGAGA
>SKCR01028412.1:0-19314 GCA_019454045.1 Zanthoxylum bungeanum
ATGTTGTATTGAACTTGTCATATCATATTAATAGGTACGTGGAATTGTTATTATTAATCAACATCTATTTTATATCATGGATTAATTGATTCTTCTAAATTGTTTATATCTCTTTTCATTTTATAATTCTTATTTAAAGAGAAAAGATGATGTTTTTGACGGTCCTAATCCTTATAAACATGTTAAGAGTTTCTTATATGTCAAATCAGAGGGTGACAAAAATTTTAATTTCCATTGCCACACTCACCCATCACCAATAGATGTTACATAATCATTTATTTAATAATCTTTAATTTAATTAAATACTTTTTGTTTAAATACTTTTTTTCTAACGTACATGTTAGAATAATTGAAAACTTTTTCAATTATATCAGGGTTAAATTTATAATTTCATATAAATTTTTATGATATTTATTATTTAAATAAAAATTTTAACCATCTCTAAAATTAAACCTTGATCACCCCTCTAATTATAATACTCTTCGAATTAAAAAATAACTAGAACGATTGTCTTAGCAATCATAGCAAATTCAAAAAATTGAGTGGGAGTAGATATCTCTAGAATTTGAAATTTTAGGTCGTCTAAGTCGTCTCTTCATAGATGTATGTTTTTGGCTGTGCTATAATTGTATGTATTTAATGTCAAGTTGATTCTCTTCGCAAATATAGGTTTCTAGGTGTACTATAATTGTTTATATTTAACGTAAAACTTTTTTTTGAAAACCAACACAACCATGAATATTTTTGATAAGGAAAACTCTCAAATTTATTAAAATTCAATAATATACAGTTAAAACAATAAATAAGGGGAAATTAAAATATAAAATTTAATGAAAAATATAAGAATATCATATTAATTTAATACATTATAATTTAGTCTTTAAAATAAATATTTTATGATTGAGCTTATTTAATTAGGTCTGTTTTTTGTTATTAATTGACTCTTTTAGATTTTTTTATTTCTAGCTGGAGATAATTAATGATTAATGTTAAAGAGCATATGCATGGAGCATTTTATCTAATATTAAATTTAAAAGAATAATTTTGTTAGGTGAATAAAATTATGTGTATATTAACAGAGTTCTGGAAACTGAATTCAGGATTAATAAATGGAGGAAATGTTCCAAAAGAGATTATGAAATTAGGTTAATGTCACTGAGTTTGTGAAATTTGTTTGGTTTACTTGGATGGAATAGGTCACATCAGTTTACTGGAGTTTGATCCATGGTCTTTTTATTGTTTATTTTTAATATATACTTATTTTGTTTCCTGTACTAGACAATTCTCCATGATCAATCTTTGATATTCAAACAAACCAAATTAATAAATGTCTTTTTTTCATTAAATGAGATCGACTATATAAATATTTTCGCAACGTTTTGTAATAAGCACTTTAAAAAAAAAATTAATAAAAAAATTTAATCATTTTATATTTATAGTTTCATTAATTATTGTAATTTAGTATATTGTGAAATAATTAGATATGTATATTTAGCAGGCATTCAAATACTATTATAATCCTTATTCAAGGAAGGAATAGATAGTCCAATCGTAATTAGTTTATTCGATGAAAGATTTTACAATGTAAAAGATGCCCATTTAGGAACACTAGAAGGTGCATATAAAAAATTACTATTTACTTGTTATCTTAAATACAGTATAGATATTAAAGATAAAAATTTCAATGATGCTTTAAGTTTACATTTTGAATTACTAAAAGACAAATTTATAAAACCAGGAAATAAAGTCATGATTGTTTATTACTCAGCCTTGTTTTCGTTAAGTAATACAAATTATGGTGAAATTTATTCAAATAAACCATTTATTGAAATTTCCGAAGAATGTTCGGAGATAAGTAAAATAAGGGAACCCATTTTACAAGAAATCAATATACCTGATAATTATAAGATAAAATTTGGAAAAGTTCCAAACTTAGAAGAAGGAAGCTCTTATAGTGAAAATAATATTCCTATAAAATATAAAAATAATGAACTTGTAGTTTCAAGAGGAAGAAGAAGCTTAGATATGAGAAATAAAAATACAAATTTTACTATTCCTAAATTACGAAGAAGTACAAGTTATTTAGAGGTTAAAAGACATGCACCTACATTAAGAATAAATGGAGAAAATCCAATAGAAAAATGGGATATTCAGAAAGAATATGTTGAAATTAAGTTAATTGACCCAACTACCATAGTCAGGGTTAAACCTATGACTTACAATAAAGAAGATAAAGAAGAATTTAATAAACAAATAAAGAGCTATTAGATCTAATTTGATAAGGTCCAGTAAAAGTCCACACAGTAGCCCAGCCTTTATGGTAAGAAATCATGCCGAAATAAAAAGAGGAAAAAGCCCGGATGGTTATAAATTATAAAGAGTTAAATAAAGCGACACAATTTGATGGATATTTTATACCTAATAAAAATGTTTTAATAACCTTGCAAAAGAAAAAATTATTACTCTAAAATTCGATTGTAAATCAGGTTTTTGGCAAATAAAGTTAACTAAAGAATCTGTGCCTTTAACGGCATTCAGTACCCCCAAATGGACATTACGAATGGTTAGTAATGTCATTTGGATTGAAAAATGCACCTCAAATTTATCAAAGAAAAATGGACAAAACTTTCTGTAAAGATAATAATCATATGTTAGTATATGTTGATGACATATTAATATGTTTCTGAGACCTATGAAGAACATATAAAACATTTAAAAGATTTTCTACAATATGTAAAACCAATGGTATAATTTTTATCTCAAAGGAAAGCTGAAATAAAGAAAGTGAAATAGATTTTTTGGGATTAACTATAAGTTCTAATGGGATAAAATTACAGCCTCATATATCTGAAAAAATCAAAGAATTCCCTGATGTTTTGTCAGATAGAAAAATGATCCAAAAATTTCTTGGATGTCTAAACTATTCTGAAAGCTTTATTCCAAATCTATCAAAGAAGCGTGCAATTTTACAAAAATTATTAAAGAAAAACAATACAAAAGGATGGACTGTAGAACATACAGAAGCTGTTAAAAAATTAAAAGAAGAATGTAGAAATTTGCCAAAACTGAGGTTACCAGATGAAAATGATAATTTAATTGTTCAAACTGATGCTTCTGATTTATATTAGGCGGCATTGTTAAAAACAGATATTGGAGAAATATGTAGATATTCAAGTGGAACTTTTAATCAAGCAGAAATAAATTATTCAACTAATGAAAAAGAATTACTCGCAATTGTTCGAGGAATAAGAAAATTTACCTTATTTCTTCTCTACCTAAAAAAATTCATAGTAGAAACTGATAATACCCAGGTAAAAGGTTTAATTTTTAATAAATTGTCACAAGAGCCTCAATTTAGAAGGTTACAGAGATGGCAAATTATATTAAGTTTTTATAATTTTAATATTACACATATTAAAGGATCTGAAAATTTCTTGGCAGATCATTTAAGCAGATATCCAGAACATGGATAAGAACTTGGTCGATCAGATCAATAATAGCATGAATAAACTACTCAAGGTACAACAAAGACAGCATTCTATAGAACAAGATTTTGTATCTTTCAAATAGAAAGTCCTTCAAGAAGTTAACAATTTCCAAGTGAAGTTATCATCTGTCAATGATGAGTATAATGAGCTTTTGGAAGCTGTAGATATTTATGCAGAAGATTGACTCTTTTGCGACAAATTTTGGAGTGAACAAGAAACACCAGTTCTTGCTGGGTATTCACAAGATCCTTACGATGATGTTCAGGAAAGTTTGCAAACTCAGGCAAATGTACAATCACAACAGCAACCTCAAGCCGTGTATATTCCAGGCAACTTGCAGCCTCAAACAAGTATAAATCCTCAAGGCTCACAGCCGACACCACCTTCTGGTGTAAAAGAAAGTTTAACTAAAGATTTATCTTTAAAACCTGATTATTCTTCAAAACCCCGAACTTTTGTTATGGGAGGAAGCAGTAGTCAAAGTGAATCTGACAGGTTAAAAAATTTCCAAAAAAGAAAAACAGTTTCGTTTTCAATCGAAAAACCCCTTTCTCCATGGGAAAATGAGTATTTTGATTTTGCAAAACTTGTTTATGAAATAAAACAGGGAGAAGCTTATTTCCGTTTACAAGATAAATATAGTATTTACCCAAGGTTTACTTGTGTTCATGATTGTTCTCCAATTTTTGTAAAAAGATTGGCAGAATATGGATTTCTGGATAGACTTTATCCATCGAAAAATTTAAAAGAAATTTCCAATCTCCCTATAGATTTTCAAAATGCTGTCAGAGATTTTTCTGATAATGAAAATATCTATTTAAGGTTTTATTCAATCAGTCCCGAATTTGAAGGACAAACAATCTATGAAGCTTTTCATTTAATTACCATGGGGTATTTAACAAAAGTCTCTTTAAGAGCATCAGATATAGACTACAAAGTGCCATTCTTCAATAAACGATGGATGCACTATCGAAGAGCACTTGGAATCAAGATCATTGGAACTCTGTTCAAAGAATTCTATGAAAAGGGTTATCAGACCTATGAACAAGGGCCTGGATGGATGATTATCATGCCATATGAAGAAGGAAGAAGGTGCAAGCAACTTGAAGAAAAATAATTCAGATAAACACAGACAGATGGCCCAGTTGTCCAGAAACAGTGCTTGAAGCATGTCGATTGTTAAAACATCAACATCAACACCAGCTAGTGGAAAGAAAAAATTGAAAAGAACAGCTCATAAAACATTGAGAAATGTAAAAAGAAGAAAAGATTGAGTGACAATGGTGGTGGACCACCATGAAAGTAAAGAAAATCGTCGGCATCATGAAAAATAGACGCGTGTAAATGAAGATTCCTTTAAAGATTGTCGGCACCACAGAAAAAAGCCACGTATAAAGTAAAACTGTCGGCACCACAAAAGGCTGACAAGTGTCCACAATGAGCAGGAGGAGTAAGGCCTATAAAAGAAAGTGCCGAAGATGAAGAAGGGAGTTGGAAAATGATTGAGTCTTCTTTGTAATCTTTGCTAGCATGTTTAAAATGTTTTGAAAAAAATCTAAGGGAGTATTGAACTTCCTGTAAATCTTATGTTTATAAATATGTAAAATATTTACATATAAATAAAAATAGTCTTTTGCTTTATTCTAATTTTGAGTTGAGAGTAATTCTAAAACCAAACACCAAAAGCATACAGTGAGTCGCTTTGCTAGTTCTGGACTAGATGTCGCTGAGGCGTTGAGGCCGTTAGACGTTGTCCGTCAAGTAGCATACAGACGAAGGTTACTGCAGAAGGTGAATGGTAGCAGAGTGCACTTAATAAGGAAGACAAGGTAAGGCCCTAAAAGATTATTTTTATATAGTATGGAATTATTTTACAATTTTATGAACATATGATTTAGGAAAATTCAGGAAACCTAATTTCAAAAATGATAATTGTTTGTATGCAAATCAACATATTTGGTATTCTATGTGTAAAATTAAGACTAGATTTAAATATTCTATATGTAAAAATAAAAAATGGATTAGTTTATATTTTTGAAAAAGTGATCCCGTCCACTCTAATAGATGCACAGACTTTATATATGATTACCTTAAAAACACCTTGCGGTCATTTAGTAAACTTCCTAGAGAATTTAAACCATTTAGAGTTTAGCCAACCCAGCGTGGTGATGAATTAATATGGATCAAGTTAGAAATTAAAGTTTTAAGTTATAAATGTCAACAAGTCAACTGCTTAGAAGAAGCAACTTTAACCATAGAAGATGTAAAAAGGAAATATAAAATTAAATTTGTTAACACAAACAAGTATAAATTTTAAATTTCCTTTAGTATGTGTATGTCTACACTTTTTTCTAATTCTTGATATTCGTGTATGACAATTTTTTGCCTTAAATACATGCTTCTAAAGTTTCATCATTAAACTAGATGGGTGTTTTTAAGTTTAATTCTAGTTTTTCTATTTTTTTATTGTCGAAAGTAGCACACATTACATACTCTTCAGAGTTTTCTTCTATTTCTATTCTTCTATACTTTCATTATCAACTATGTCTTTATTTTTATTCATTATCAATAGATGTATCAGAATATATTTCAAAGACTTCTGATTCTTCTGTACTTAAAAGGTCGATTTCTATTTCACTTAACTCAGATTTTATATCTTCATAATCTTCCATCAAGATTCTTACCTTTTTCTTGTCACAATCATAACTTAAATAACCTATTTCTCCACAATTCCAACATTCACACCTAGATTTAGGTTTTCTTTCTATTTTTATATTTTCATTTGATTTATTTTTAGGTTTGCGTCTAAAATATTTTTATGAGGTTTTGCCTTATGTTTTTTAAATCTTTTATACTTTTTTTGATTTTTTGTTTTTCTTCTTTTTCTCTGCGGAAAATTTTATAATTGCATCCCCATTGAGTGGGTATATTTGTCTTTTCACAGCACAAGGCCAAACTTGTTTTTCTACTTTTATTTAAAAGTATTCTTTGATAGCATAGATCTTCTCATCTTTCTTTTAAATTTTATTCTACTTCCTAAGGTATTATGAGTAATTGTAGGGTTTTCTGTTGCATATTTTTCATATTCCTTCATGAAATAAAACATCCCAAGGACTTGGTAATTTCATAAAATATAAATCTCTAATAGGTTCTAGTTGTTCATTACTAGTAGTATTCATAATAGTATTTTTGAAATTCACAGGTATATTCGTTTACAAAGCACATTTTGCAAATGCTTAACTTTTGTATAGCCATTTTGGCTCTTAGTTTTTCTTTTATTTCTTTGATTTTGAAAATCTGTAAAAAATCCATACCCATAAATTCACTACAAATATATGCCGTCATAGTTTCGATTCCATCTCCTATACTTCTATTAATGCATTTACTATATTTGTTCTTATTAGGTTTCTTGTGGTATTAATGATACCATACCACCAATTTTTGACATTACCTTTAAAACTAGAATGTAACATTTCATATTTTACTTCATCTTCCTCATCATTTGTAAAATATATGAAAAAAATATTCCATTGACTTTGCCCAATGTTTTTTAAAGCTTCTTTCGGGTCTATTTCACATTCTAGATCTAAATACATAACATTTGGGGGTATTGGTTGTTCTTCTGAAATTTTTGGTATAAATTGGCTTGCCCAACTTTCTTTTTTAGAAGTTCTACTTTTACTAAATGTTCCATGCATAGCTTGATCACTCTGTGAAGCCTTAGGTCTTCTAGGGTTCCTAGATGTACTAGCTCCTGGATCATTAAATTCTCTTTCAGCTTTTACTTCTGTTGGTCCACCAGTGTGTCCCATAGGTTCATCCATGTATACTTTCGGGTCTAATTCTAATTCTTGTAAGTCAAAGATTAATTCTTCAATTTGATTCTCCATTTGAGCTTGAACCTTCAATAAATTTAAGTTTTTTATCTATTTTTTGTTCTTTTAGTTCTATCTTTTCCTTTTTTGATGAGAAGTTTTCTCTTTTTAATTAATTTATTTCTTCTAGATCTTGTCTAATTTTTGGCAGTTGATTATTATAAACTCATTCATCAAAGCTTCATTTCTGATAGCTTATGTTTTCGACAACAATTGGTTCTTCATTTCTTAATTTAATTAAGGCTTTATTTCTTTTTGAAGTTTTACTCTTGTTTTTGATTTCTCTTTCTATAAAATTTGTTGTTATTTCTAAATCTATAAGTCTTTTATCCAACTCATCCATTTTTACTAAAATTTTGTCAATTTTTTGATTAATTTGTTCTATCACATTCGTCATTGATGTTGTAATTGAACTTGTCATATTATATTAATAGGTACGTGGAATTGTTATTATTAATCAACATCTATTTTATATCATGGATTATTTGCTTCTTCTAAATTGTTTATATCTCTTTTCATTTTATAATTTTTATTTAAAAGAAAATGTGTTGTTTTTGACGGTCCTAATCCTTACCTTTTATAATATTCGATATTCTTATCATTTTTTTGTTGAATATGTTCTTTCACACCGTTTGTAACTGTTCTTTTATCATGTTTATTTAATTTATCCATTTCTGGATTTTTTATTTGATTCAGAAGGTTCTCATTCTCCTTCATTCCAATCTACTTTTCTTTTAACAACCATGTTGTTATACCAGAAAGTTTGTTCTGTTGTAGCCTCTAACATTCCAATAATCCTTTTTATTTTTAATTCTAATTCTATATCTAATTTTCTTGACTCAATTTGATTTTTTTAACATTATTAATTTACTTTCTAAATTTAATAAATCTCCACTATCAGAGCTCATTTAATGCTCTAATGAAATTATTAATTTATCATGATTACCCATTTTTTACCTTTTGTTTTACTAGAGACAGTAAATATGATTCTTTCTTGTTCATTTGCTTTTATTATATTATCAATCATAATAATTTTTAATCGGTTTTCTATATTCTCAGGTTTAGAGTTTATTTTATTTTTAGAAACTTTGAGTTTTTTATTTAAATTATTTAAATCTTCAATATTTTTTATTTCAAATCCTCTAAACTTTTAAGAAACTAATAATTTTTCTTTTCATTTTAATCAGATTGTATTTCATCATCTAAATACTTGGTTCTTGATTTGTACGCTGCCTAGCTATTAACTGATTTACTTGATTTCGAGTTAATCTAGCTCTATTACCTCTAGGGTCTACAAATCCTGGTACTATACCATCATCATCATCATCTATAATGTGACGTCTATTTACAGTGTTGTGTACAATGTGAATAGGATTTTTCATCTAAACCGCGCTCTGATACCATGCTTGACGGGGGGTTTATTAGAGTGGACGGGACCACTTTTTCAAAAATATAAACTAATCCATTTTTTATTTTTACATATAGAATATTTAAATCTAGTCTTAATTTTACACATAGAATACCAAATATGTTGATTTGCATACAAACATACCTGTGAATTTCAACTCTCAAATGAGAGCTCAATTTATAAGCAATGGTTTGCATTCTAACTCAACACAATTAGTGGAGTGATTGTCATAATTATCCACTAATTGAGTGGTTAGTAATGATTACACCATAATCATTAATTCACTAATGGTGGTTGTAACAAATCAATTATTCTTGTTGGATTCTTATCATGTAAGGACAGAGACATGATTTTTATTTTATATGTGGCAATTTTTTTTTTTTTTTTATATATATAATATAAATGGTCTAATAATTATTTATTATTTTTTTTTTAAATATAGAAAATTAATATTGACATCAAATTTGGGTATGGACGCTTAGTGCAACTCGTGTATGTGTGGGAGAAGATTTCATGTGAGATGGGGGGTTAATTTACTCATTTATAGCATACGATTTCTTTCAAATATTCGGAAATAAATTCTCCACATTTTTATTTTAAGTTTAGACATATTCAAGTTCCATATATAATATGGCTATTTATGCAAGTCTCTATGCGTTTATATGTGGGATCTGATTTGTTACTGAGCTGAGTTTTTCTTATAAATTATGAAATAAAAATTTATAAGTAATTGAATTTTAATAATCTTATAAAAAATTTAATAAAAAATATCACACTGAATCCAAATTCTTATATACGAGATTTAAGTCTCTCATGTCCACATGTGAGAAAAATTTTCTTTGAAATATTTAGAAAACAAATTAGGCTCTTCATTATAATTATTTATTCTTCTAATAAAAAAAAATAGCTTGCATGTTTTCATTCTGAGTCCAGATATTTAATTGCACAATAAGTTATTTAGAATGAACATTCGAATTATTATCATGTATCCAATTCAAAGATGATTTTTTTTTTTTTTTAATCATATAGTATGAGCATGGAGAAGAAGAAAAAGACAATTAAGGACATCTTCTAGAGTGATTTTAATACGAAATGGCACCAACAAATTGTTGAAAATATGTTTAATCTATTTGTTAATTAATTTATAGTAACGATTTATAGAGTCACAAATATTTTATACAAATTATTAGGATTGGGGAATTTGATAATAATATGAGAAATATGGATTCTCTAATTAAATATTTTATACTAAAGTGGCGGAGGCATGATTTTATTCTGAATTTGGTTAAAATTTTTTTTTCATATAATATTATTAGTGGGCTAAATATTTTATTATTAAAAAAATACAATAAATTATGAGATTATACTAAATTTGAGCATGGACAGTCCATTCTTGTAGCCGCTAATAATTTACCGTTGATTTTACATATATATGAGATTATAATTGTTGATACAATTATTCTTCCAAATTCAAATGAGCACATTAGACAATTTTACAAAATTAATATTTTTTAATAAAAATTTTCACTCACAATCAAAAACTTAATTTTTTTTTTTCCAGTGATAGGTTTGTAAATTTATCATTGTTTTATTTGAACATATTTTTTTCACCCATTAACATAGTGGTAGGTGCAAAATGATATTTTTATAAAATGTTATTTACCCAACACGGTATCTTTTAGCAGAGATTCGGAAAATATTGATCTACTTAAAAATTTGAATTCTACTGTCAGATTTTCCGATTCGCACGGGTTCAGATCCATATTCATATAGATCTAAATTTTCAAATATTTAAATTAAATGTATCTTGGATCCCAATTTAAATTTTATATATATGAGAAATATTAATGAGAGTCCTAAGGGTATTCATTAAAAATCTATTTTAAAAAAATTGATGGGAAAAGGAAAAAAAAAATTAACGTTTTGACAATTTTTTTATTTATCATAAAAATGATGTCAAAAACTTTTCTAAAATGAATTATTAATGAGTGTCCTAA
Organism: Zanthoxylum bungeanum; assembly: GCA_019454045.1. Taxonomy (NCBI): domain Eukaryota; kingdom Viridiplantae; phylum Streptophyta; class Magnoliopsida; order Sapindales; family Rutaceae; genus Zanthoxylum; species Zanthoxylum bungeanum. The sequence goes on from SKCR01028412.1 coordinate 10,769, forward strand.
AGACACTCGTTAGCATCATCATATGTATATAATTTTGATTTGGATATCCAGAATACATAACAAATAACCTACATTTATATCCTTAAAATTTAGATTTGTATCCAAATATGAAAACATCCAGATCTAAATTTTACTATCCTAATCTTTTAACTTAGAGAAAAAGATATATATACCTCCGAAAGTTTCGTAAAATTGATAAATACAGCTCATTATTTTGGAAATAGACATATACGCTCTCAAAATTTTGATAAAAAGAACATACATATCCCCAAAAAATCTTAAGAATAAATAGTTTACAATCATTAAAAATTTCATTTAATAGTAAAAAAAAACTAACAACGTAATTATTTTAAAATGTGTTATTTTTTTTATGAAATTTTGGAATATATATGTCATCGTTATGAAATTGTAGGGTAAATATATATTATTTTATCAAAATTTGGGGTGCATATATCTATTTTCAAAACTAAGAGGATACGTTTGTGTATTAATTAATATAAAATTTTGTGAGTATAACTACGTGGACACTTGTGGGCGGTGTGCGACAACAGAAGAGCAAAACGACACCGCTCTCAATTTCCTCTCTCTCTCTCTATCTCTCTCTCTCTCTCTACGTGTCAATTCATAATTAAATCAAAATCACTAAGAGAGAAATCGCATCTCAATTCCAATCATCACCCGATAGAGCGAGAGCGAGCGAGAGAGAGAGAGTCGCTGATTGAATCAAATCAAAAATTCAAAATCAAATCGGACGGCCAGGAGGAGATGGCGGAGATACGATCAGGAGGCGGCGGCGGCGGTTGTTGTCCGCCGATGGAGCTTTCCGGTCAGAGGGGATGCAATTGGTCCAAATCATCATCCCTATCGAATCCGCTCACCTCACCGTCTCTTATCTCGGCGACCTCGGCCTCCTTCAGTTCAAAGACGTCCGTCCGTACACTCTTTTACTTTTCGCGCTTGTTTTGATTCAATTATGATTCTGAATCTTACTTAATTGTTTGAAATTTTGATTTCATTTTTTGATTTTTGGTAGTTATGAATTAGTTAATGTAGTTTTGGTTTATGAATTATTTGATGTGTTGTAGTGGCTAGGTTTTGTTAAGGTTCAATTTTCATAAGGCATTTTTTTTATTTGTTTTGTTTTTGCTAGTGAGAGTTGAATTGGATGTAATTTTTTGCTCCTCTGTACTTTAAAGTTGACAATGAAGTAAACGCAATGTGGTTGTTATGGAAGTAAACTGTTGGAAGTTTACTTATTGTTTGGATGTATTGTTGTTGCAGTTAAACTCAGAGAAGAGCCCGTTTCAGCGAACTTATGCTGTTCAGGTGAGTGCTTGTATTTGCTAAAATCATTCTCTTTATGTAAACTCAAGAACTTTGAAAGTAGATGATTGGTTAAGTTGTGAAACTATGATGCTATTACATTGATGAGTGTGGTAATGAATGATGGATACTCATTTGGTATGATGTATAATCTCGGCTTTCATAGTTTGCTTTTAAGGATATGTTTGGATGGAGGTGTAGTGGCCTTTTAATCCACAGCTGTTGTGGAATGGAATCACTAACTTTTTAAATATAAATGAGTAGGTTTTTGGTAAATAACTAAATTTCCATACTTTTTAGCAGTTGTGCTTACAAATTTAACCAGTGTTCAAAAATGCGGCCCTAGGCAGTGCCTAGACGCTGTGTTTTCATGAGGCGGACCATTGCTGCTTCGATTTAGGGCCAATTGGCCACATTAGGCGCCAGCTGGTTTGACCGTGCCTGATCAGTGTCTAGGCGCCGCCTAAGACTGCCTGAAACATCCTCGCCGGTAGCTGAGATTGAAGAAGACAATTGGCGCTGAAGAAGATGATCGTTGAAGAAGATTGTGTTTTAAGGGTTTTTTAAAATTTTTTATTGAGCCTTCTAAAACGATGTTTTGGGGGGCTAAAAAATTAATAATAATGTAAAGCGCGTTTTGCACAGGCCAAAATGTGCTTTTGTATTTTATTATTAAATTATTGAAGGGTTAACCTTAATTTTTGTTCTTCCTCTTTCTCAGCGTTTTATCTCTCTATCTTCAAAATTGAAATTCGTTTCTCTCTAAAACTGTACAACACAAATATTTTCTCAGTTTACAGATTTAGAATAATAATCTCCTAACTTTTCTCCTAGTTTAAACACAAAGAATAACATTTTTTTTTCAGTTTTCTCTCTCTAATCATCCTAATCCCCAATTCCTAGGAAGGCGCCCTAGGTGTTAGGCACCGGGCTGCCTCCCGACTAGCGCCTAACGCATTTTAGAACACTAATGTAAGCAGAAGCACTGCAGTTATAAACATACATCTAAGTTGATCTTTTCCAAAGTTGATTTTGACTCCTTATGTTATTCATTTGTGACTTTTATGTGAAGATAAAAAAATGTGGAGAGATGGCACGCAAGTTACGGTTTTTCAAGGAGCAAATGCTGAAGGCAGGTTTGTCACCTTCTATAAAGTCTACAACAAGGGCTGATAACAATATGGATGAGTTGGAGGTATGTTAAGATCTCTAGTCCTCTAATGGAAATGAAATTGTAACTTAGTTAGACTAGAACTCTTGTCTCCGTTTGTTTCGCATTTGGGCAGCGACAGCCCTCCACCTGCCTACGTAGGCACTGAAACTTTCATCACCTTTCTGATTTAGAGCCTCGAGAGGTAAGGTTTATTCACATTTCTTTTTTCTTTTTGGTTGTACTAGGTAAAACTTGGAGACCTTGAGGCGGAGCTGGTTGAAATTAATGCAAATGGAGAAAAGCTGCAACGTACTTACAGTGAGCTTGTAGAATATAAGCTTGTTCTGCAGAAGGTACATCTTTATTTGTTCCTTGGTCTATTGACTAATTAGTAGTCCAAAGCCACATGTTACATATAGAGGGAGATGAGAAATATTCAATAGTTTCTTATAGAAATGCCTGACATGCTACAGAAGACAATTCCCTATATATGGCTTTAATTTCAGTACTCAATGATCCTTAAAATGTAGGAATAGATGGGCTATAAAATCTGTTAGTTTTAAATTTAGAATCATTTTGTCATGGATTTTTGTGACTACAAACTCAAGCTTTTTGTAAATAGTTGAGGTGAACATAGAGAAGATTATTAAAAGTCTCGGTTATTAGATTTTGGGATATCATTTGACAAGTAATTTTTCCTTTTTCTTATTCTCATTCTCGTGTTAAACCTTAAGGACTCCATAAATTGTACTTTTCCATACTAAATGAAGCTGGATTAGCTATTCAATTTGTTGCCTTTTGATTTATTTTTCAATTTTTTGTACTTTATTAATTAATTGTCTGTCAACTTGTAGGCTGGTGAGTTTTTTTCTTCAGCCCTAAGCAATGCTGCAGCTCTGCAGAGAGAAATGGAATCACAGCAAACTGGTGAAGCATCTATAGAGACCCCTTTACTAACAGAGAAAGTACAAATACAAACCTTTTTTTCCCTTTCTTATGCCGTCTGTACCCTCTTATTTTTGTCCTAACAACTCCTCTGGCTGTTTCATAGGAAATCTCAGCAGATCCAACAAAACAAATAAAATTGGGTTTTCTCGCTGGACTTGTTCCTAGAGAAAAATCTCTGTCATTTGAGAGGATGATATTTCGTGCTACTAGGGGAAATGTATTTGTAAGGCAAGTTGCTGTTGATGAACCTGTGATCGATCCTGTTTCTGGAGAGAAGGTGAGTTTTAGCGCACATTTCATTAATGCTTTCCTTTTTTTGAAAAAAAAACTAGAATATCAAGTATAAACTTCTAAAAGATGAGAATTCCTGTTTAGAATATTGTTTGTTTTTGTTTACTATATAGTTGGACATACTTGTTCATATACTTCTCGCTGTTGCTTGTGTTTATGATTACAACAATCTCAAAGAAATTGAGGCTAGCCTTTCCAGGCTGTGCTCATTCCAAGACAGAAGATCATTATACAAAAGCCTTAGGCGTGTGATTTTGTGTTTGTTTGTAGTAGGTAATGTAGCGGTGAATTTAGTCTAGTTCTATAGTTTAAATGCTCCATTGGTGTTCAGTGCTTCATGCACAAAATGTTTTTGATTTATGAAATTCTATACTGAAACTTTATCCACTTTTCACCTTTTTTATATATACTGCAATTTGGATTTCATCTTTTATTTCTGGTTGTAAATATGCAGGTCGAGAAAAATGTATTTGTGGTTTTTTATTCAGGAGAAAGAGCAAAGAACAAAATCCTGAAAATTTGTGATGCTTTTGGAGCTACCCGTTATCCTTTCACCCAGGAACTGGACAAACAAGCTCAGGCAATTAGGGAGGTATGCCTTGCACTCTTTTTGAAGCTGTGTTTATATTGCACATTTAATTTTTCTTTGTGCTTAATTTCTTTCCATGTTATTTGACCCTTTAGTAGGATTGATGCTTGGTTATTTTATTAGCATTTATGTTGCTTGGTTGGTACATTAAATTTCAACATAATGAGTCTGCTTTCCTTTTTGTACTTGAACAAAATCAAATTGGGACATGAAAGTTATATAAGAGAAGAAAATGGTCTTTGCATGTATGTATTAAGTAGTTAAGAGATTACCATATCTTCAGAATGAAACCTGCATCTGTATGCTTCAATGAAAAACCAAAACCTTTTCACTCGTTTTCAAATTTCAGGTTTCAGGAAGACTCTCAGAGCTGAAGACGACTATAGATGTTGGACTGCTTCATCGGGGAAATTTATTGCAAACTATTGGAGATGAATTTGAACATTGGAACCTTTTGGTATGTCAATTTTAATATTTAGTGAATGTCATTTTCTAGTTTTCTATCACCTTGCGGCATGATTTGCAACTTTCCTCTTCTTCTTTTGTTTTGGGTACATTTAGATCAGTCAATTTAGTATGTAAGCATGCGATCTGCTTGATAAGAGATTATGCTCAGTCATCTGCTTGTTAATGTATAAATTTGAACTCATGAAGGTCAAGAAGGAGAAATCAATCTATCACACTTTGAACATGCTTAGCCTTGATGTGACCAAAAAGTGTCTTGTGGGTGAGGGGTGGAGTCCTGTTTTTTCCACAAAGCAGGTAATTTCTTTCCCTCCTGTTAAAAGCTGTCAATTTGTGAAATATTTATGTTGGATTGCTTACTAAAAAACCTGACTTTGTCTGTGCAGATTCAGGATGCATTGCAGCGGGCTGCATTTGACTCCAATTCTCAAGTTGGAGCCATTTTCCAGGTTTTGCGTACAAAAGAGTCTCCGCCTACCTATTTTCGCACAAACAAATTTACATCTGCCTTTCAGGAGATTGTTGATGCATATGGGTGAGTTATACTTTGAGATTATGCTATGCTCACTTTACTGTATGCTAGTAGACTTTTAAAAGTAAGAAGAATTTCTTTCTTAAACTCAGGCTGCATGAATTTGACAATGTTTAAACACCACATTAAATCCAGAATTCCGTGTTGTGTTGCTGACCATTTCTATGCATATTTATTTGAGTCCAGAATATCCAATCTCCTTTGTGTCTATCATATAACAAAATTTCAAATCCTTCATAAGGTCTTGGTGATGCCCCCTTCTTATTAATTTTTTCTGTGGTGCTCTAGGAGTTTATGGTATAACAACTGTTATGGGTCAATGTTATCGATATCAAAGTAAATAACCCTCCAAGGAAATGATTCAGTCTGTCCGAAAGAATTGAATATGTGAAGGGGAGTTGACCTCTAGGCTGTGGAATCCCGATTCCCGACTGCGCACAGTGTGGGTGGGGCTTGACAAGTAGAAACGAAAACAACATTAACCTTATTTCCTTGAGCTTAAAATAACCAATAATGGCAAACTTCCCTCTGTTCTTCTAAGCACACCACATTGCAAAGGCTGATGCTCTCCAAAGGACCCAGATTGTAGACATCATTATTTAGGAAATCCTTCATTGATGAACTCTAGAAGCCAGAAAACCAGGAGAGAGCCAAAGCATGAGGCTGCAACTCTGTTTTGACTGAATGCTGGACAAAGAAGTGAGGTATTTGCGTCGGGTCCAGCATATTTTGCTCAGCCTTTGACATGATCTTATCTTGGTCTTAGTTTCTGAAAACTTCTTGCTAAAAATATGAACCTGTTATCAGGTTATGGATGTTAAGACCTTATCCCTGCCATCTAGTACCCCTGAAAAGGAGAAACAAGAACAAATAACTGGAGTTCTTGGGTATCAATATTTTCCTCATCTTGGCCTTCCTGTGGGATGAAGCAAATATGGAAAGTGGGAGATCCATGTGTGTGCTGATTTTTTTACAAAAATAAATAATGACTGGAAGTACATATGTAGATCAGTCGAGGCTAAACTGAAATTCAGACAGAAAATTGATATAAGTTTCAGAAAATATTGTTTCTGGTTTATATCGAAGTCTAAAGGGAGAGTATTTAGAGTGTGTTTCAATATTCTAGTACAGTGAGTTCCTGATTTATGCTTTTGTGGACTTGTTGATCTCTTCTTTTTATGTTCCTTCGTTTTAGCAAAAATTTCTTTTGTTTCGTATAAAAAAAATTGTAAAGGGGAACAAAGAGTTTCTGATTTATGTTGCAATCTAAAGGGATGATATTTAGTGCATGATTTTATAATATAGTTCAGTGATAACGCACAAGTTTCACGTGTGCGCCCCATTGTGAGCTAATGCAGTCTTTCTATGTTCACATATTTCTTGTTTTTCATTCCTCTATATTTATTTTCAATTGAAGTCGAACTAATCTGTGCTTATATGTTGCAATGACATGTAATTGCAGGGTGGCCAAGTATCAAGAAGCAAACCCTGGTGTATTCACTATTGTCACATTCCCTTTTCTTTTCGCTGTCATGTTTGGTGATTGGGGGCATGGAATATGCTTGTTACTTATGACCTTATTTTTTATATTTCGGGAAAAGAAACTCGCAAGTCAGGTAATCTATTTTTGATGTAGAAGTTTACCTGGTTGTGTTTTATTCATAAATACAATCCAAGATCATATCAGCTGTTCCCCATTTTATTTCTTTGTGGAATGTTTTGATTTTTGTGGCATTGATACATCTATGTTAAATGCCATCATCAGCTCTGTATATACATGACAATGTTAACCTAGCAGTTATGTTCATGTCTGTTTTATTCTATTTTCTGCTTATACCAAGATCGTTATGACAATTTGACATTGACTATATATATATATATATATTTATGCTTGTGTTCTAAATCAATGAGTTGAATTTCTCCCAAATTTCTCCTGTTGCATGTTGGTATAAATGGATTAGTTAAATGAATTGGCGTCTGGATTGTGGAATGTGTAAAGAAGAATGTCACAATAGATGATTAAAGTAACAATAGGTTTCAACAAAGTTATAACATTTGCAGTTGGTTAGTTTTTACCCTGAATTTGTCATTGGATATCTAAATTTTACCTTTTGCATATGGATCTCTGTATTAGGATGGATTGTGGCAATGTGCTGTTTGTGGGTATCCTTGCAACACATTAAGTCACTAGTTTCTTTCCGACTTTTTGATATTCAACTTGATCATTTTCTCATTGTTTTCCTGTTAGTCTGTTTGTACACTTTGTTTTTTGTGTGTAGTTGACTAGTTGTCATGTTTTGTAGTTTAATTGCATTCTGTTTTGTAAACTACAGAAGCTTGATGACATCACAGAAATGACCTTTGGTGGTCGTTATGTTATTCTGATGATGGCACTCTTTTCAATTTTCACTGGCTTGATCTATAATGAATTCTTCTCAGTTCCATTTGAAATATTTGGTCACTCAGCATATGCATGCCGCGATCTCTCTTGCAGGTAGTTCACTAACACCTTTGGTACATGGTGCAAGTTTTTTTTTGCGCTTATCTATCAGTTGATAGCGGCAGTGTCTTGGATTTCTTTTTTGCAGAGATGCTACTACAGTTGGCTTAATTAAAGTGCGTGACGCTTACCCATTCGGTGTAGATCCTGCATGGCACGGCAGCCGTAGCGAGCTTCCATTTCTCAACTCTCTGAAAATGAAAATGTCCATCCTTCTTGGGGTCGCCCAAATGAACCTTGGGATCATATTAAGTTATTTCAATGCAACATTCTTCCGGAACTGCCTGAACATCTGGTGAGTTTGACTTGCTAATTTGTTTTTCAATTTCCTTGAGCAGCCTCTAAACCTCTTTCAGAGTTGTCATGGTGATTAGTAGCATACAACTAAAAGATAATATTTTCTCATTCATTATTCCAGGTTTCAATTTATTCCTCAGATAATATTTTTAAACAGCCTGTTTGGCTATCTTTCACTCCTTATCATTGTGAAGTGGGTCACTGGTTCGCAAGCTGATTTATATCATGTTATGATATACATGTTCTTGAGTCCTACTGATGAATTGGGGGATAACCAGCTTTTTCCTGGGCAAAAAACAGCTCAGGTTGGCTCTTTATTTTTGGTTTTCTAATCTATTACTCATGCTTATTCACATCGCATCACGCTGATTCTTCTTGTTTGTTTCATTTTCAGCTTGTTTTGTTATTGTTGGCTCTTGTTTCTGTCCCATGGATGCTACTTCCAAAG
>SKCR01028413.1:0-19403 GCA_019454045.1 Zanthoxylum bungeanum
AGACACAAGTAACGTATCTAACCTTTAAACTAATAGTAAAAGATAAAAAAGTCCCTGGCAACGGCGCCAAAAACTTGACCGCGTAATCACACACGTTAAACGCAAGCGCACGTATCGTTCAAGTAGTATAAAAAGATATCGATCCCACGAGGACTTATTACCTATTCTATTAATTTTATGAGGTTAAGTGATTACTGATATCTAACAAGTTGTTTGATTTAAATGACGATGATTCTAAATTTAAAACAAGTAAAAGAATTGAGAGTAGATTAATGAGAATTAAAACTATCTAGGGTTGTGAATTCTCCAATACTTATTAAATGATGAAGTAGTTAAATCATAGTTGGGTAAAATATTGAGTTATTAATCTGGAATACTAAATTATGTAAAAGCCTCTTTCGAACGATCATTACAAATACCTAGAATAATCAAATTGAACCATATGTCTATGTCAATTAAATTACCTAGATTCATTAAGATTGAATTCCAATTATGATTACCCTGCCCAACAAGTATATTCCTATCCTGTAAGGAAATCTATTAAAGGTTTTATATCCTTAAAGAAGATCGTGGATTGTTAAGTCTGTGGTCTTTAACTTAAAATCTCTATGTCTAGTTCATTTTAAGTTTTATTTAGTCAATTTTATTAATGGCCAGTTAATAAAAAGCATTAAGATTAAGACTTAATAAATAACTCTTTTATATTACCCAAATTATAATCTAACCCTTATAACCCGTGATATTGAATTTCATCACAACCCTAGATACTAACTTAGTTATGACACATAGCTAGGGCTAGTAAAATAAAATACATAAAGTAAAAAATGCCGAAAGTAAAATTGTGGTAAAGTAGAAATGCAATGAAATGAAATGCTAAGGTAAAAGGAATTAACTTTTACTAATTACTATTTAGATATCTCTCATTATATAATATATAAACTTGTGATAATTTTCCAACCAGCCATAAAGGCGGAATCAAGATAAACCAGCCATATAGGCGGAACAACAATATACCAGCCATAAAGGCGGAACAACAATATACCAGCCATAAAGGCGGAATAGAAATTTTAATAACAACCGACCATTATGGCGGTATCCTCATTAAGTCAAATTTTAAATAGATTATATATTATATTTATGGAGATTAATCTAAAAAGCAATAGTAAAAGAATTACCTTATTACCTTAGCATAGAGAAGTTACCTTCTCATAGTAATAGTAAAAACCGAAAAAGTTTAAGAAAGAAATTACTATTACTATTAAAAAGTAATTACAAAACTTGAATTTAAAGAACTAGAGAGAGAAACTCTCAATTTAGAACTAAGAAGTGAGAGAGAATGGTACACTGAGATATGAAATCTCGAACTCTATTTATAGGCCCGGATAAGGGTCCGGCGTCGCGACGCTGGGTACAGTACGACACGTGTCACGCGCTGGTTGGTCGGCTCAGAATCTTATCCGATGACGTGGCACTGTTCATGACGTCATTGTTTGCGTCACGCTGACGTGTCAACTGTTCATGACGTCATTGCTTGCGTCACGCTGACGATGTGGAAGGCGACGTGGCGACACGTGGCAAGGCGGCTTCTGAAGGCGGCTCGTTGATTTGTTGACACGTGGCACGCGATGCACGTTAGCAGATCTTCTGTGATGGTGACACGTGGCACGGCGCACGTTAGCAAAGTCAAACTTCTCAAATTCTGACCCGTTGACCAGGCGCATTTTAGCAGATTCGGCGCACTCTGGGCGTCGCGACGCGAAAGACTTCAGCGTCGCGACGCTGAAATGACGATTTTGCCTTTTTTGTCCAATTTTGTCCATTTTGCCCCAAAACACCTCCAGAATGTCCTGAAACTTTATTTATCTGCAAAATAACACAAAAAACACATCAAAATATTCACAAAACTCAAGAAACTATACAAAATATTAGGTTAAATGAGTGGGAAATAGTGATACATTTATCACTCATCAGTAGTACATTCGTAGCAGCTCACACTCACTGGAGAAGATTCTTAACTTTACCAGGCTTCCATACATGACGCTAGATATTAGTAAATGGATCATGATCCATGAAAGTCAGTGATTTGTAGCCACTACGAACCGTACTGTAAATACCACCAGGATCTTCCAACCAGTAGTACTATAAAATATACATCATATGATCTCTTAGGGTAATTCGGAACCGGACCAGAATCGAATTGGAACCGAATAATAGGGTACCCTATTTAATTGGGTAGGTTCCAGTTCCACTTAGTTAGGAACTGATTTTTTCCGGGTAGGTTCCGGTTCCATGCGGAACCGGAACTGAAACCGGTTTTGCTCACCCCTAAAAATGATCAAGGCAAATTTGAAGGTTCGACTCGGATCTTATAAAGGACTGTGGGTCGAAGAATTACCAGAAGTATTGTGGGCACACCGGACAACCTATAAGGACTCCACGGGAGAAACGTCTTTTTCTTTAGCTTACGGGTGTGAGGTGTTTATTGTTGGGGTTGGTGCTCAGAGCGCCAATTCCCGGTTGTATTTCCTTATGAATACTTCTGTAAAACGTTATTATTATTAATAATATATGCAGTTTCTATAATATAATGTATTTTTTAATATGTTAAAGACGTAAAGACCTTAGAATGGCTAGTCATGGTGCTGTTGCAAAAGCTTCGCAACTGACATTGAGTTGTATCATGACGTTGTCATTCTAAGATAGAACCTGGTCAAGGTTTACACTACTTGGTCAGTATAGTAAACCCGTTGAGACTGGTACATGTCGTATACTGGAATATATTATTCCAATGGTTTCTCAATGAACCATAAGTCTTGGAGACTAGTATAGACGTGTAGGTGTTTATAGCGGATAAACACTGAACGACTCACCGAATATTCTTAATGGATGGTACACCAACGTCAATAAGAATCTTATCGGGTTGAGTATCACTTGTGATTCTTCGACTTGAGATACCACTGTGGGCACATGAGACATCTTCCACACTTAGATGGCAGTCACGTCACCGATCTATTTAGATAAGACCTCCGCATGTTCGTTGGGTGTGGATAGATCCTCAGGGTGTCCTGTGTGTATCGAGATAGAATCTGCCAGTTTTGTGGATCAGAGCATAGGTAGTCCATATGATTAGCAATCAGATAAAAACCATGAGCCCGTGGTACAATTTAGAAGTTAGTTCTATATGTTCTTTTTGAGATTGCTAATAGAATAGTCGACTGGATAATCCCTATAGAGATTTGACGTTTACATCTATATCTATGGGATTTATCCGGATACTTGTGACGGAGGAATTATACATTTGCCATGACCTCGACCTGTATGATTCAGCGAGTTTATCCGTGATCGTCATAATTTACGGGTGGATAAATTATGGACACGAAATTGGATTTCGTGACGGATATGTCTGAATCTAGAGAGTCTCACTAATGAAACATATTCGTAGAGCACTAGGGTAACATTTATAAATAATATTGATTATTTATGAAGTCGTTTAAATGTTAAACGCAAAATACATGTGTAGGGACCCGATAGTCATTTCTTTAATTTTTTGTATTTGCATTTAATATTAGATTAATTCAAATACACATTAATTAATTGTCAAATTGAGATATTTGACTAATATTATAATATATATTATTTTATATTTATTGTAAATATAATACATATATTTAATATATTTATATTTAATTAATTAATTAATTATTTAATTGTTAAATGATTAAATTAATTAAATATAAATATCTTAAAGTTATAATATTCATTTTAATGACTTAGTTGCAATTGTTGACTTGTTTGAATTATTCATTAAAGTGTAATGATCAATTTAACCAAGTGGACAAGTTGTAATTAAATGAAACAAAAATAAATATCTTGATATTTTGGATATATCATTTTCGGCCAAGGCCAAGTGTGAATGGTATATATTGTTTTGTTTTATTTTTAGGGTTCCATAACCTTGAAACACTTATCAAATACTCCATTAAAGAAAAACAAAGAAGCTTGAAGAAAGAAAAAGAAAACAAGGAAAAACTTGGTTTTAGTAAGTTTTTCCAACTTGCTATTAGAGAGGAAAATGTTCCTTGAGTTCTAGGCTTCATGCTATGAGTTTCTTTTGTTTTTATATTCTTTATTCTTTGTATTTTTGGAGGATGGAATGTTTGAAATGTGTTGAGCATGTATAAAATTCAAAGGATGCTTTTAATATGTTAACAAGCATACTTTTGATAGTTTGGGAAACTTGTTGCTAATCTAGAGTTGTTGACCCACTCTTAAATGACCTAGATTTGTTCTATAGTTGTTTCATTGTGGTGAGGCTTGATTGTAATGGAAGAAACATGATTGAAGTATTGGATTTAACAAATTTGGTCTAATTTGTCTAATTTGAAGAAATTGAAAAATTAGGGTTTAAGACCACTTCCAAATTTGGGGCTTTTCATTTATATGGTGTATTTGGATGTGTATATGATGCATGTAAAATATTGGGTTGATTGGATTTTGTCTTAATGTGTTTTGAACATTGGAAGTGCAAAATGCACATTAATCTACTCCTATGAGGCTCACGGCTTTGGGGTCATTTTTGGAAATTTTTGTTGCAATTTGAATTTCAATGTGTATGACATGTTAAATTCATATATGTAATGATTTAGAATCATTCAAAATTGTTTTGAACAATTTCGGATTACAAAAAAAAAAACAAAATGTTATGTTTAAGGGCAATTTAGTAAATTCACATAAATTAGATTTATAGTGTTTTATTTCGAAATTTGATTATTGGGTAATTGAATAAATAAGTTTATTTAATAAATCCGATAAAAAGATTTGAAATCGGAAAATTTTGATTTTCCACTATTCCGCTGCGTTACCGGATATCCGTAATAAAACCCATTCATTTATTCCAGCAGAGATAGGGATGATCACCCACCGGGTCCGACATTTTGATACCGAACAGAACAAAGAGCTTATTAGAAATCATCTTGATCTGGTCAAAGAAAAACGGGAGAAGTCGGCTATAAAAACGACTGTCTGTCAACAGAGAATGACCCGTTTCTACAATAAGAATGTTCAGATTCGATCTTTCCTCCATGGAGATTTGGTTTTAAGGAGGGTCACATTGAATACCCGAAGACCTGAGGAAGGTTCATTGGGCGCCAAATAGGAAGGGCCATACAGAGTGGTGGAGATAGTAAGACCGGGTACTTATCTTTTGGAACAGTTGGACGGTATAAGGCTCAAGAAACCTTGGAATGCTGAAATGCTGAGGAAGTACTTACAGTAGACATTTTCTTTGAACCACAAAGTGATTAGATGTGTAGGCCAAGACCAGAGAATATTTGTAAAACCTCTCTTAAAATGACCCACCAATAGTTGTAAAAATGGCAGTAGGTCCCATGAATATGAATATGATTTTCTCCTTCTGAATTAAAAAGCTCGTCCAATTTACTTGTTGTTTAATTGAATGTGAAAGTCATGATCAATATTCTTGGGACGTGCTCGATGCAAATGGGTGATCGGTAACTGGGAAGGGCACCAAGCCTGTGGCACGCCAATCCCGGGTGTCATTATCAAAACCTCTGGTAGAAGTGTTCCGAACTGGTTCATTTCACTTTTGATGATCCAGAACGCGTTAAGGGATGGGGCACATATGGAAAAAGCGTGAACCTCTCATGGCACACCACTCCCGGGTGTTATTATCAAACCCCCGAGGCCGGAGCGTTACTACTCCATGGCTCGCATTTTTTAGGAATAGCTTGGGTAAACCGGACCTAGAGACTTTTCTCCCCCTGCAGGTCGGTTGGTGAGTCCCGTTGAAGATTGTCGGAGAGTATGGCATGAGACGGCTGAATAGCCTCCATGACCATCATGCTCTCGGGTAAACCAGACCCATGGAGGTTTTTCCCCTGCGAGTCAGCTGGTGAGTCCCGTTGAGTTCCATCAGACGACTTGGCTTGGGTATTGTCGAATGGCCCCCTTGATTACAGGAGTCTCGGGTAAATCGGACCCATGGATATTTCTTCCCATGCGAGTCGGCTGGTGAGTCCCATTAAGAACCATCCAGGGAGGGCACACACGGGGTGTCTTTCTCCCCCGTGGGGAATTGCCTGACCACATCGGATCAGCATATCCGTAGCCTGGTTAGCCGAGACACTGAATTGTAAGGTTCATAATTATGTTTTGGGAGGCACCGGGCAGGACGCTGCCTCGGAACACCCGAGTTGTTGTTTTTCTCTTGAATTTGCGTGAGGTATGTGCTAAGTCACCTCCATTTTATTAACTTTACTTTATTCCAATTTTTATTTTTCGCTGATGTCTGGCAAGGGGACGCCCGCGCCAGGATCCGCGGAGCCTCAGATGTTGAAAATCTTTCATCGTTTAAGTCTCAAATATTCCACCAGCTCGGGGCTGGATTCGTTCCGCCGAGTCTATGTTATTCCGCTAGCTCGGGGCTGGATTCGTTCCATCGAGTCTCTATATGTTCCACCAACTCGGGGCTGGATTCATTCCGCTGAGTCTGCATTGTTCCATCAGCTCGGGGCTGGACTCATTCCGCCGAGACTACTGGTCTCTCCAATCTCGGGGTCGGGTTACGTCCCACCGAATGCCTGATTTTGGCTTGAGGACGGAACGTACGAAGACATTAAGGATGACCTGAGTTGGCACCAGGGTAGTTTTCTGCACAATTCCAAGGGTCAGCCACCTGACGGTCGATCAACACACTTCTGATTTTTGTAGTTCCCGGCACCAACTCATACGCTCGTTGGAACCGAGAACTAGGGGACAGATGTTGATGAGGATTTCTGCGGTTAAGGTTTCTGAGCAGTTCGGTAAAGGCAAAGGAGAAAATTATCCTCATATGGAAGGACCATGGGTCAGAAGGAGAAGGGTGTGCTTTGTTCTTCAACTCGGCTTGGAGCTCGGGTAAGGGTTTCTTGGTTACGACCGACCAGAAGATGCAACATGATACTGGCTTTAGAGACCGACAACATCAGAGCCGAGGCCGACCACATTAGATCGGAAGCTCGACTTGGTTCTGTCCTGCCTCTTAGAGCAAGTTGATGAGTTCGGGTATTTCAGGTCAGGACGGAAGTTGTTTGGGAAGCCTGGCAGGTCATTTGGCCGACCTCTTGAAGACCGACGTGGGATCATAGTAGTTGGATTTTTCCCTCCAAAATCAACTCTCACATTCGAAATTCGACAGGCTGTCATCATTAATGAAAAGGTTTGACAGTGTACTTTTATGGCTTGATGTGACGGGAAATCAGAGGGTAGACTTTGCTTTCGGCGATGGCAGATTGGGGAAGAGAACCTGTCAAATCGCCGAAAATCCGCAGACCTGCAGGGCTGGCGTCATAAAGATATGGAAACAGTGTTGAATATCCATTAGTATATAAGGGAAGGTTGAACATATTTGTAATGGTTACGAAATTTTCCATTTGAGAATCACTTGTAAGAAATATTGAAAGAGAACAACCTGCTCGGTTTCTTTAGACCTTCACTAAAACAGGTCGGCCGAGCTCGGTTTGGTAATAAAACGAACCCCCACCCCACTTTGAGACCATGGACGTAGGCAGGATTAGCTCCGCCGAACCACGTTAAACATTTTCTGTTCGATTTCTTGTGTTTATCTAGTCTTTCGCCAAATTTACTTTTGGTCTTCCCATAATCAAACAAATTCAAGGTTGAAGGAGGATTATCTCCGTAGGGATCACCTGTCAACGATATTAATTTTCGTATATAACTTATTTATTTTAGACAATAAAGTTATAGGAAATCAACCCCACGTGAATAAGTTTGCTATTGTCGGCAAATTAAACCGGGTTCAACAACAATCGTGGGCCAGAAAAGCCTGTTAAAAAATCGGGGCTCTTAAATAAAAAGTTGCAATTATGGGAGCAAGCACACGTGGCTGAACGAGCTTCCCGAAAAACCGGCACGTGACGTGAGTCAAAGATTCCGTCGGCAGCGTTATCGTTATTCCTCATCCCACATAAAAAGGCTAACAGACTAACAGTTAATGAATAATAATCAATCGCCAAAAAGCCTCACAAATAATATATTATTATTATACTAAAAGTTGACCAATCTCCTTCCCTCTCTGACTACCGGCAATGGAGCAAGGCGGCACAAGACACATCGGCGATGCTCCGGTCGGTGTTCGGATCCAACACAGCAGAAGGTTACCCGATTTCTTACAAAGCGTGAATCTAAAGTACGTGAAACTCGGCCCATTACCTCATTTCAAATTTGTTAACACTATGTTTCATACCCTTGATTATAATTACCTCTATTCAAGTTTCCGAAATGAACGTCGATGATTTACGTCAGTTATGGATTCACCTTCAGTTCAATCTCGTAAGCGTTATAATTTGCTCTGCAATTCTTGTTGTTGGCTTAACGGTTTATATCATGACTCGGCCTAGACCGGTTTATTTAATCGATTACTCTTGTTATAAACCTCGTGATAATCTAAAAGCCTCGTATGAGAAATTCATGAAGCATTCGAAATTAACGGGAGATTTTGATGAGTCTTCTCTGGAGTTCCAGCGCAAGATTCTTGAGCGTTCTGGGCTTGGAGAGGAGACTTATTTCCCTGAAGCTATGCATGTGATTCCACCTAAGCCTTCAATGGCTGCTGCCAGAGAAGAGGCTGAGCAGGTCATGTTTGGTGCATTGGATAAACTTTTTAGTAATACAAATGTTAATCCGAAGGATATTGGTATTCTTGTTGTGAATTGTAGTTTGTTTAATCCTACGCCGTCTTTATCTGCTATGATTGTGAATAAGTATAGATTGAGGGGTAATATTAGGAGTTATAATCTCGGAGGGATGGGTTGTAGTGCTGGGGTCATTGCAGTTGATCTTGCCAAAGATTTGTTGCAAGTGAATTGGAATACGTATGCGGTCGTTGTCAGTACTGAGAATATTACTCAGAATTGGTATTTTGGGAATAAGAAGTCGATGTTGATACCCAATTGTTTGTTTCGTGTTGGGGGTTCTGCAGTTTTGCTCTCTAATAAGAGTCGGGATAGGAGACGGGCAAAGTATAGGCTTGTTAATGTTGTGAGGACACACAAAGGGGCGGATGATAAGGCTTTTCGTTGTGTTTATCAGGAACAGGATGATCAAGGGAAGACTGGTGTTTCGTTATCGAAAGAGTTGATGGCAATTGCTGGAGGGGCACTTAAAACTAATATCACTACATTGGGTCCTCTTGTGCTTCCAGTTAGTGAACAGCTTTTGTTTTTTGCAACTCTGGTGGTTAAGAAGATTTTCAAAAGGAATGTTAAGCCTTATATTCCGGATTTTAAGCTTGCATTTGATCATTTCTGTATACATGCTGGTGGGAGGGCCGTGATTGATGAGTTGGAGAAGAATCTGCAGTTGCTACCTGTCCATGTGGAGGCTTCTCGGATGACTCTCCATCGATTTGGGAATACCTCATCAAGTTCTATCTGGTATGAGCTGGCATATATTGAAGCCAAGGGGCGGATGCGCAGGGGTAACCGTGTCTGGCAGATCGCCTTTGGAAGTGGTTTCAAATGTAACAGTGCTGTATGGCAAGCGCTCCGGAATGTGAAACCGTCTCTTAATGGTCCCTGGGAAGATTGTATTCATACTTATCCTGTGAAATTAACAAGCTAGATCAACAACATTAACGCTAAAGCATCCTTTCAGGGTTATTTGCTCACCAGAATCTACAAACATTTGTTGTTGCTTTGCCAGGTTATTCCTATTGTACCATATCAGGTTAAGATTGTCAAACTTTATATTTCCTCATTGTTCCATTTATATCTAGAGTTTTATGATTTATAGAACTGCTTATGTGAATATTAAATAATGCTCTGATCTTTCTTTCATCCAGAAGTTTAATAATGAACTAGTATATCCTAAATGAGTTGCCTGTGTTTTGTGTGAAAGTAACCATACAAGATGGAGTTTAACCTATTATCTATTCTATGGCTTATGTGTGAATGTATCTTTTACATTTCCATCGCAATTGCTCTCCTCTTCTGGATTGCGAGTCTTCCCACAGCTCTGGAAGCATTTAAAGATGCGTTTTTTAAGTCTCAATCCCTTTGCAGCTGCATAATCAAAAGATTGAATGATAAGAGGCGGGATGCAGCTTTGGATGAAGAAATGTCGGTTCTGCCTTCTGTATTTTGTCTCTCTATGATCTATATGCAATATGTCTATCGGTGCCCTAGTAGTTGAACAAAGGAAAGATCGGGACAAGTACAGGAATGAAATTTATTTCAGTTTACATATTTTGTTCCATCGTTAACATTCTTCGCATATGCTTTACCTTCTTGTTGAAAACCATGGTTTTCATCATAATGTGTTTAATAATTTACAGACAGAGACTAATTATCAGAGAGAGACGCAGGCTCCAGGAATGTGAAGCTTCAAACATCAAGTAACTATAATTGCTAAGTTTTGTACTCTTTCGATTATTTAGTTACCTAGTTGCGATCTAATACTTTGTTTTGAGTCACTTGATAAGTTATTGCATCACATTCTCACCTACCATTCATCTGTTCTCAGCTCCATGTCACTTTCAATTTTAACTTATTTAATGGGTAACTAGTTTTTGTTCGTTTTCATTTTGAAGTATTTTTTAGTCTACAAGAGGAAGAGTCTGACAAACAAGTAGTAGCACTAGCCACCAGTGAGCAAACAACATCCACAATTCTATTTTATTCATTCTCAATTTCTCATTTTCCAACCAAAAACACCAAACAAAGCATTTTTCGTCAAATGGAGTCGGTTATATGTATCTTTTGACGTCATCGTGCTCTATTCGAAATTATTCTTTAATTAAGTTCAACAAAATCTAAATATCTCTTTATAATTTTTTTAATGTTAATTTAGATTTTTTTTTTTTTTTTCTGACCTTTCTTGATATATAACAATACCATTTTATTTTTTTTTTTTTTTTTTTTTTTTGCTTACCAATACATTTAAAAGTTTATGTTAGACATGTCCAAACTATTTTAATCACGTTTCTCTCGTCTTTTCTTTAATAAATATTACACCTACTTTCTTCTTAATTTCTTCATTTCTGACTTTGATTTGCATTCCTAGAAAATGACCACATAAATGCAGATAGGTAATTAAAATTTTGACCAAAAAGGATCATTCGATGGTCCAATTAGCCCGTGAATACACAAGCTGACTTTTCACAAACGCAAACATGAAATTACTGGTAGTGGTTTCTGCCAATCATAGTGATTCCTAAAAGATTTTGATAGATTGCGTTACCTACGGCACTTCAAAATATAATGATATGATATTATTATTATTATTATTATTATTATTATGAAAACTGAGTAACTTGGCCTCACTCCATGCATGAAATTGATAGATCAGCTATCTTAAGGGATCCATCTAGTTTACAATTTCAAACATTTTAATGATTCTTATTCGATTCAATCAGAAGTTATTAGAAGTTTCACTAATTATCACACACACTTGTCTCTTGCTTTTGATGGATTAAATTGTATGGTATGCTTCTTAACTAAATAAAAGTATTTTTACATTGGATGAGGCTGGCTATGTTGATGCCGTCATACTCTATCTCCTCACAATTTTATTTAATATCCATATCATAAAAATTCGGCAAGTTTTACGTTGATTACTGATGTCTATACCTGACACAAACCTTTTCCTTCGTTTGAACTTGGAATTGACTATGAAAAGATATTTCAAACTTAAGCATATAAAAGGGATTGGAACATCTCAGCACATGAAAGGGAAAATTTAATATATTTCTTATCAGATAAGCAGAAAAGATAGTTAAGATAAAGAATATGATAATACAATTACAAGGTGATGATATAGCAATACAAGCCAACGGCCAAGTTGCTGGCTGAAAACATGCCCTTCATTTATGCTTTATTTGCTAACAATTTTTTTTTTTTTTTTTTTTTTTTTTTTTTTTACATAGTTGCTTAAATTGGCTGCTTCAACTGAGAGGAAAAAAAAAGGAAGGTACAAAAGAAACAATAAAATGCAAAATTTAAAAGAATAAAACCTCATCTGAATGACCACTGAATTTCTTCCAGAGTTCTCCCTTTTGTCTCAGGGACCCAAATGCTCACAAATGCTATGGTGAAAGCACTTACGAGCATGTATATTGTAAATGTTCCTGTTAAAGATATAAGCAGCCTAATTAGATAAAGAAACCCATAATAATAACACAACTACTACTCTATATCCGTCGGCCAAATTTTTTTTATTTTGTGGAGGTGATACCTATGTTGATATGGCCAGAAATTATAAAAAGAGACTTAGATTTTATTAAGCTTAATGAAATAATGATTTCGGATATAGCGCAATGTAGTCGACCCCAACTAATGAGAAAAGGTTTTTTTTTTGGTTTGACATTCTGATGATTGTTACAGTGCATAAATTTTGTGAAAGCAAGAGAGAGAGAGACAAACCTCCGCCACTCCAATTCAAGAGTAAGTTTGCAGTCAATGTTATTAGCCAGGCAGTTAACCAGTTGGCAAGTGTGGCCACACTTCCAGCAAGGCCCTTTATATTGATTGGAAGAATCTGCATTGCGACACAGGATGAGAATATGAGTAGTGTCACAAACAAAAATAAGTTACAAAATGTGAAATGTTATATGGTGATAGATGTTGGCACCTCAGACATGATAAGCCAAGGAATGGGCCCCATTCCCAGAGAGAAAGCAATGACCATGCCCTGAAAGGAAAAATAAAATAAAAAGGTTAGGAAGATAGTTAAAGTTGTAGTAAGTAAAAGATTCAACAAGAATCACAATATCATTTTGTGAAAAAACAGACATACCACAACTCCAATTACTGAAAAAATGCCAAATATGCTGTAAAGACTGGAATCATCCGATACAAAACCCTGGGTCAATTAGAAACAGGCAAAAACTAAAATTAGAGACCATGGTACAATGAGATAGAGAGTTTAGAAAGGTAAATTACTTTGCCCCAAAATGTGGAATTGTGTAATTTTCTGATCATTAGTTAATCCTTAGGCCACAGTATTTGTGCTTCGAAATGTCATTTTTTAACAGGATCCAATCATATACCTTTGCAAAGAATGCTACTGCAACAATCAGGAGGCTGATGGTCATTCCAGCAGAGGAAATCTGCAATAAGGAAACGAGAATATTGACAATCTCTCACCTCCAAGAAGATTTATAGTGACTAATGAAAAGAATATTGCTTAAACTCACAATAAGTAGAAGTCGGCGACCTGCTTTGTCTGCTAACCACGTAGTCACTCCAGTAGCAATGACCTAATAAGTGTGTATATTCAATTATTTTGCAACTTGGAGAATTATGATGGATTCGGATTTGATTAAGAAAAAAAAATACATTTTCTTCTCAAGTTTTCATTAAGCCATACCTGAACAGCACCAAGCCCTAATGTAGCCACATTACTTGATGTAATCCCTGTTAAAGATCAAGGAAACTATCAGAACTTTTAAAGCTAAACTGATATTTCATATGCTGTATCACTAAGCATGATAAAAAGAAACCTTTGCACCATTAAATCCAACATATAGCCAAGAAGGAGATATTAAGCGTAAACCAACATATTATGGGCTAATCAGGGAAAGAAAGCAAAATTGATCCTGGGAAACACCTAAAAGTAAAATAATTGCTTCGTTCAACTATTAATTCCTTGAGGTTCTATAATGAACTTCTGAAGGTGTAACTATGTACTTTCAAGAACATAGGTGAATTGCTTAATGATCTGGCTTTTATTTAAGGGAGAAAATGGGAAGACAGTAGAGATATACACAATCTCTTTTGGTACAAGGAACAATGATATTTTAAAAGCTGTGATGTAACACTTTCACAAAAGGCTCAAGCACCAGATAGGGAAATAGTTTCTGCTTACCAGCAGATTCAAAAATGGTACTTGAATAGAATATAACACCATTTATTCCACTAAGCTGCTGCAACATCAGTAGACCAATTCCAATCTGCAGGACATCAGTTAGTAGCAAAGAATTAGGTTTGAATGATTTAAAGCACTGTTGAAAGTAAGGCCAAAATGGAGGCAGATGAAAAATAAAGTTTCTAACAATAATTACTACCGTTAAAGGAAAATAATATCTTCTGTGTTTGAGTTCTGCGAACCGGATTGTTGTTCTTCTGCTAGTTGATGCTACAGATCTCTGCATGATGCAAGTGAGATAAAATTATCTAACTACTCTGAGCAGACATGAAAAAGTTTGCCTGGGGATTTTCACAAAGAGATTGCATATGTGAAAGCGGGGAACCACTTTGCATTGTGCAATTTAGAAAAAGAAGCTGAAATTAGTTATTAATACCTTAATTTCATTCACTTCAATGGAAATATCAGTATCAAAGCCCCTCAAAACTTGCAAAGATGCTTCAAAATCTTCAGTCATGCCCATTTTTGCCTAAATTAAGGTGGGAAAATAAAACTTGCATTGTGAAATTACAACAATACTTGCAATTATAATCAACATAACAACCTACTTCAAGGACCTTACCAGCCACCGTGGAGATTCAGGAATGAAAAACAGGCCAGGTATCAATATTGTACATGGCAATATTCCTGCAAGAAGAAAAAGGTTGACAGAGTTCAACATGATTATTCATTTAAAGCATATTGGAATTCCATATTGAGGTAGTTTTTCCCTTCCAAAGGAGAAGTAAGAGCTTCAGCTTGTGATTTAAGGTGTTTCTTATAATAACCATGGAAGCTGACAATGTGACAAAAAAGTACAGGACTTAGGGTATGGAGACTTATGTGGTATGAAGACTTGTGTTGAACACCCACAATGATAATAATGTTGAAAAAGATTTGTCTTAAAATGACTTCAGGATTTCACTAACTTGAACCAATTTGGAAAAAAAAAATATGGTGCTTTGACTAGTACAATTTAGAGAAAAAAGAAAACAATGATTCATCTAACAGATAAAGGAATTGAAAAGAATATATGGTGGGGATTGAAAAACTAGAAAATTACCTAGAACTGCGAGCATTCTCCATGGAACAAAAAGTCCCAGTAAATAAGCCAGCATTATTCCAATTGTGACTGAGAGCTACACAACATGTATAAGAATATATACTGATTCATTATTGATTAGAGGTTGAGTTTGTAGTAATCGATAGAATAAATACCAACTTGTGTTTTCCATAGCCACCAATAAACAACCTACCTGATTCACCGAACCCAAGGCCCCTCTCAAGTTTTGTGGTGCTATCTCAGCAATATACACAGGCACCTACAGAAGACGAAGAAGCCCGATATTCTCAACTGGCTTTCATGCATAGATTTAATTGAACAGCACAAAATCACATCTCAAGATTACCGTATATGAGATAATTCCTACACCAAAACCTTCTAACAATCTCCCCATGTAAAGAAAAGATGAATCCTTCATCAAGCAGGGAACACAAACATTAGTTTTACACGAATCCCAACACACAAGCTCTGACCAATAGCAAAAAAAATAGTGTTAAGTTGTACTGAAAACTCACTCTGGCAAAAGATATGGCAAGCCAGCCAATGATATTAGGAATAGCAGCAATCATTAAAGACTACATATAACACAAAGCATCAAGATTCAGCCATCAGCAAGTAAAAAATGAAGCAATTAAATGAAAACAAAATGCAAATAGTTCGATTTAAGCAATTATCTCCTACCCCTTTTCGACCAATATATTCAGAAATCTGACCACTAGCTATTGCTCCAAGCATAGCTCCCACATTAGATAAAGAACCGAACAATGAAAACTGTCACGATAAACCATGTTAGAAACCAAATAAAAGCAAATCCAACTGAAATTTAAATCCAAAACTAAAATTCCCACCTCTGAAACAGTCAGTTTAAGATCCTTAATGATTGCAGTTTGCGTTGGCGATGAATAACCAGACTACAATGAAAACCAAAACAATTACGAATCAATTAAAAATTAAAACTTCATTTCTAGTTCAATTGATTCTAAGTAACACCCAGAAACATCCGAATGATAAGATAGAGAAAATTGCTTACAGTGAAACCGAATTGAATTGGACCCAAAGCAACAATGAGAACACAAGCTACAACAGAGATGGAGCTATCACGAATCACCTGAGAAGAACCCATCATACTGGATTGTCTAGAGCCCATACGGTACCAGCTTCCCGTATGCAAAAACGGTTTACGTAAATTTTGATCATCACTTTCATCTCTGAAACTCATTTTCAGTTGATTGAAATCTGTTCGACGAAATGCCTCAGAGCCAAAAAAAAAAAGCTACAAGATGAAAAATATATTTTTCTTTTTATGGGTTATGTCTCTGACTCTGTCATGCACTCTTGTCCTCTTCTGCTCTGATGGCAATCAACGACAGGTAATGGGACTGTTAATTCTACACAACTCAGCTTTTGATATAACTGGCTCTTTTGAATCATTAAATTTTTACCATTTCAGATGCATCCAACAAAAATTAAGCTAAGTTCGAGCTCGTCTCATTTTCTTGTTCGATTTTGCTGATAAGAAAATGAATTCAATTTCAGTGTACCCACAAAATGTAACGGAGCCAACCCATTTCGGTCAGAAAGAAAGCAACAGTTTCTCCGCACATGACTCAAGTTGCATATAAACAACTAATATAATTCGCAACACGTATCATCCTGTGATGTGATAGCCACCTTTGAAATTGTCTTTCATAAATCATAAAGCAAGGAGAATGTCTTCCCGATCGAAAATTATATTTTGTGCCGTTTGTATATGTCATCTCTCTCATAGTAGGCGGACCTCACAATTGTATTGGGCCCGCCTGCTGTAAGAGAGATGACATATTCACCCTAGGGGTGGGCGCGGTTCGGTTTGGTTTGGTTTTTAAAAACCAAACCACACCATATTTTACGGTTCGGATTTTTTACCTCTCAAATCAAACCATTAAATAACAGTTTGGTTCGGATTGAAAATTTTTTAAACCAGCGGTTTACGGATTGGTTCGGTTCGGTTTACGGATTATTATATTTAAAACAAATTTTCATCCACTTAAGTGAACACAAAAGATAAAAAAAACTAGTATATCCAAAAAATAGTATGAAGTGCTAGAGAGTAAGCTGTGACTCCAGGGAACACATGCACTCCATTAAGGATTGAAAAATGAGGCACAATTAATTCTTGTATTTTTTAAAAATTACCTTGAATAAAGATGCTATCATCATTCTAATTAAGAGACAAATTCAACATCTTACTTTCAAGAATAATGATGTTACCCTAAAATAAAAAAAATTTAAGAATAAAATTATTAACAAATAAATTGAAGAGTAAAAGTATTAACAAATAAATATATTAACAAAAAATTTAAGAATAAAAATATTAACATACTAATAAAAAAGAAAATATAAAATAAAATTAAAAGAAAAATACAAATATAATTTTTTTTATAAAAATATATAATTTTTTTAATTATAACGGTTCGGTTCGGTTTAACGGGTGCGGTTCGGATTAGCTCCTGAACCGAACCGTAAACCGTTTGGGGTGGGCCAATCCGAACCGCAAACCGAACCGTTAGAAAAAAAATCGTAAATTCGGTCCGGTTTGGTTCGGTTTGCGGTTTGGTTCGGTTCGGTCGATTTTTTTGCCCACCCCTAATTCACCCGGCACATGATATATCACCTCTTTCCCGATCCCTAATAATTTTCATTTAGTCACTGAGTTTTATATAATTATATTAGCATCTTTAGTGTTTCGAGTTTACAGAAAATTTTAGATATCGAGATAGAAAATTATTTTAAATATTATATTTTTAACTAAAAAAACATCGAATTCAAAATTATCCGGGATGATTTTTTTCTCAATTTAAAAAGTCGATTGAAATTCGAGATCACAGCAAAATATAGAATGTAATAAGATAAATGAGACTTAAATGATATTTATTAAAAAAATTAGGGCTCATTCAAAAGAATCATAAGAATAAAAAACTAAAGAGATATTTTTTCAATATAAAATTATCCACGTGATTATTTATGCTTTTTTTTGTGAGGATCCACAACCTCAAGGACCACAACAAACAAGCTCATATTTCTTTGTTGTTGATTATTTAATGTCCCGCTCCTCCATCATGATTTCAGGAATCAAGAGTACCCCCACCTATTTTATTAATTTATTTACGGGCATACACAAACCAAACTGTCAAATTTCTACCAAATATTCATACTTTTCTCGTCCACTAAACGGTCTTTACAGGAAAAAACAAATATGGGAAATAATATTAGATCCCTGTTTTTTAACATTATCACAAATAGAGACATAATGTATGAACATTTTTCATGCAGCCCCTATCATTGATATACATCTTTTTTTTCTTTAATAAAATTACACACCGCACCATGTCAACAAACATGTGTTAAAGAAAATTCTTCTTTCGGTTGATGTGAATAAGATTTGAACGAAAATATATTTTTCCATTTTAAAATATTTTTGTTGATTGCTGATTTCGGTCTCAGGGCAATATTGGAATATTACTCCCGAGACAATCCTCCCTCAATAGTGAATTTTTTCGGTTTATGGGGGAACCAAAAGCAAACTTAGCAAAAGACAGATAAATACACCAATCAATAAGGAGATTTAACGTGGTTCGGCGGATCAGATCCAACCTACGTCCACGGGCACAAAACGGATGATATTTTTATTACTGAGATATGCTTCTCTGCTCTGTTCTTGTGTTTACAAGTCTGATGGTAATGATATTCATCTTCCTCCCCCTTACTTACACTTTCTCCTTCTATTTATAATAGTGAAGAAATCAGATTATTTTTCCCATAAGGATTCCTAGTTGAACACTACATTCACTTCCCATATCCTATTAGGATACTGACTCATCAACCTTTCCCAATGAAAGTATGATAACTTATCTCCTTACCCCATAAAAATAAGATAACTTATCTCCTTACCCCATAAGAATAGGATAACTTATCTCTTTATCCCATAAGAATAGGATAACTTATCATCTGGAGCATATCTCGCTATATGGTCGGTCTTTATGAGGTCGGTCACGATGGTCTTTTGAACTGAGAATGCTGCTATCGATCTGATAATTCCTGTCCACCCGAGCTTAAGTGGTCGGTCACTGATCACCAAGTGCTCGGCCCCTTACCATTGGCGTATGCAATATCGAATGGTCGGGTTGACATTAGTGGTTTCGATCAAGAAGGGAGTTACCCTTTTACCCATGCCGTACTGCTTAAATATCATAGTGCTTAAAAAACACCATCAACATATATCCTCTAGTTCTCGGTAACAACGAGTTTGCGAGTTGATGCCGGGAACTATAAAAAAAATGGTGTGCCGATGAATCCGTCGGTGGTCACTCCAGGAACCGCAGACAAAAATGCCTTAGCTGCAAATCTGGTCCTTCCTGCAACCTTCATGTGCTCAGTCAAC